>ONZP01000227.1:0-78895 GCA_900312805.1 Fusarium torulosum
TGATGAACGTGTGCTCTCTTCTGTGCCTGGAGCTGTTTACGCTCCATGACCTTCGTATCATATCTGAGGTGAGGAGGAACGCGCGTATCAATATGATACTGGCTCGCATAATCATGCTTTACCAACCACGGTGCGCCGTTCCATGCATCGCGAGTGACGGTCTTTTTGATGAAGGATCTGAGCATTGCCTTGGTGAAAATACCTCGGTCTCGGCAGATGTGTTCGTCTGTCACTATGGTCTCTTCTTCCGAATCCTTGAGATCTACGAGATAACGGGTCGTCGGCAAAGAATGGCTTCCATCGGGGAGAGCGCGGGGCCCGAAAGTTGTCTTGTCGCGGACCAATCCGTGGGCGCGATCACCTCCTTTCATGGTGACCGTGACCTCTTCACCAGGGTAATAGTCATGCTTGAATTCGTCGTAAATTTGATCAACGAGGTTATCGAGCCGAGAAACAATCTGAAACTGCACCTTACGCAGTATAGGACCTTTCAGGGCTTCGGGAAACGAAGCTTCAACCTCTTTGCCACCTGCGAGCTGGACTTAAGTGTAAGCCGTTGAATCTTAATTAAGGATCGCAAAACAAACCTCGCTTTTCAAAGCTTCAAAAAAGGTCAAACCTGAGTGACCAGTGATTTGATCATTGAAGCGGCGCTGTGAAATGGGTAAGTAAGAGATCATGAAATATATAAATCCAGATATCATGGCTAACCTGTTTATAGAAATCCATGCTAAGGAATATGTGAGTAAAATGTATATAGAGTTGGCAATGTATTTCACTTACCGGTCAAGATAATCCTCGTACGAAGTAAAGACCTCTCCAGTTTGAGGAATATGCCAGACCTAGCATTGTTAGTTATTGTGCTAAGACTGCAGCTCTGTGAGCGTAGCCATACCTCGACGTTCTCATCCTCAATATCCACCGCCGGCAGGAAACGGACGGGTTTACGTTTAAAGAGGACCTGGTGACGATGGTTTAGTAGAGATGCTGTGGCCGGGAGACAAGCGGTGGAAGCGCGTACCATGATCAAGTGATCTAGGCGCAAGCGGCCGATTCGGAAGTGCAAGAGAAACCAGCTGCAAGGCTGAGATATAGCCTCCCCCCACTAACAAGAATGTCGTTTGAGTATGCTACTATATCGCAGCATAGGCACGAGCAGGCTTGTGGTGGAAGACACGAAGGTGACGAATCGTGCAAAAGCGGAATTTGGGGTCGTTTCGTTTACGTGGGCGGATCGAGAAGAACGCGGGCGCGCAGGTGGGAAGTCGGGGGGGTGGGCTTGTCGCGAGTGCTTGTTGCTTGTGCTTGGGCCGGTGCTTAAGCCCCGATGAACGACTTACACGACGGAGGCGGATGGAGGTATAAGACGCGAAAAAGATGATGTTTGAGTTCCTCTGTCTAATGCGCACGAACTGTCGGGAGGAGTGACAACTTGCGGACGTGACAAAAGTGAGGAGAATGATGTAGGAGAAGAAAAAGAAGACGCAAAGGAAGCAAGGAAGGAAAAGAAGCGGGCGACCCGTAGACGCGATGGGAGTTTAACGGCGGTGCCAGGTGCCCAGGTACTTAGCCAGGGCCGGGGCGGTGGGGTCACTGGGAGCTGAGAGATACCCGGGCCGCCACTAAGCCTCAGGCGCATGATTCAGTAACTTTGGTGTACCTGTACTTTTAGCCAATGCCGTACCTGGTTGCATTAGTGCACCAGGTTCACGGGCGACTTCTCCATGCCATGGGCAAAGAGTGTGGCTGCAGATACCCGAGAGGGATGATATGAGAGAGGCCTACAGATATAGAAACATCAAAAGTGCTATAATATAACTATTTTATAATATTTGGTACATGTGTAACCCGCATTATCAAAAGTTAATTGAGTCGGCGCGTCCAAATGTCATGTCCCAGATTTTTTTTAGCTTAGCTCCCACCTCATGGAGCCGTTCCTCCCAACCCCTGCTGGCCCGCCGGCTCTCCTCCTCGTAGCCCGAGATCCATCATTCAACTTTGTCCGCCTATAAAACAAGCGCAACTTGATGTTTTGTCAACGTTCTTGGACTCTTTATAATCCTCGTTTAAATTTGCACCCAACTAATACTAATTGCGGTGACGAACATGTAGCAATACGGAGCTATGAGTAGTATAACTATTTCTTGAAATCCTTCCGGAGACACGGCAGACCGTCATCTTGGGCCGCAGAGTAAGCTTCTTATACAACCACCACTGGCCTTTTGCAACAACGAACGGCGAACAATGGCAGTAGAGCTTCTGGATATGTTGTGTTTTAATCAGTGTCAAATTATTGCATTAGGATCTTGTCATGGCAGTCCATCATGACATAGGACTATGCAGTACTCCAACCTTTCGCTCAAGGATGCCGTATAAGTCATATTGCAATTATACAGAAAACTATTACTTTCATATCATTTTTTGTGGTATTTTACAGTTAGTGTATAAGACTGTATCATCGTAGAATGTCTTACCATCGCACCAGCATTTGCTACGCCATTTCTAAGCCGAACATGGGGTCTTCTCCATGGGCAGCCTCACATCCATATCAGGAAGCTCTGTATCTTGGATCGCCAGCACCATTGCCTGGCACTGGCTGGGCCCTTTTAATACTTGAGATAATCAAATCTCCATATTTGAACCAATACAGCATTTCGACAATGTCTGAAATCACGAAGCCTATATGTCCTCTTGAGAAATCATGATTCTTCAGAATGAAGATCTTGTTATTCCTAAACATATAGCATATAGATACAAGGCTCCATTAACTCGATTAACGAAACCACGATATTGCTTCAGTCGATTTTAAACAAGATAGAAATCTATTATGGGTATCCTAACGTCTGTTACCTTCACGCTGTGAAATACACCACCCCGTAGCCTATCCAGCTTCCAACCACACCAATGGCAGAATACGAGCTCGTAAACATCAACGGGATGAACTCGTAGCGCTTTCCAAATATCACTTGATGCAGAAGCGAGCAGTAAAGAATGAGTGGGACGCTTATAGCGATGTACAGCGTGCTGAATCGGTCCAGTAGGAAGATCCTGGACTTGTTGGAAGCGGGGGCGAGGCGATCGAACGCCATGAGGAAGACCACCAGCCACATGATAGTGTAGACGGTCTTGATGGGAAACTCTGCCGGCGTGAAAAGCAGCGGGAAGAGTGACACGTAGCCAGCAACCACCAACGGACGGAAGGCTCCCAGATGCCGTCTGTCTCGAAGGGCGATCAGACTGAAGGGGATGATGACAAGAAGAATAGCCTTCTCGTGAACGTGCCATCCAAAGAGGAAAGAGGCGTAGCCACACAGAGTGACTGCGCCAATAAAGGTCTCCCATGTTGGTTGGAAGAAGAGCTTGATAAGAGGCACGATCTGAAAGAACAATGTAGTGAAGAAACAAATTGATGTACCGATTTCAGGCAGTACGGCGAATGCTGTGTCTCCGACCAAGCCGCGGGTAACACTTTGCAACGCGCTCTTATTGACGGCCCAACCAAGTCTTGGAGCAACTACATGATATTAGACACCAACATTGGGTTTGCTTGAGATGAGACGTACCGTGAATCAGGATTCGGTCCGCAAAGGAGTAAAGAGCCCAGAAGTTAGGCGCCCAGTAAGCATGGCAGAGGCCACGGGAGAAAGGAAAGAGTCGTTCCTTGAGCTGAGGAAGCTGATTCATGGCAGCAAACGGGCCCAAAGCAGCTCCAAAGATTGTTAAAATTCCCAAGCCTAACTTGATAGAGTTCAGAAATCGAATGCGGAAGATAGACTTGGATGATAAGCAGTAAACCCGCAGGAGGTAGACGAAGTAGGCGGGTGCCAGGTACAAGTAGATATGCTTAAAGCATAGCAGAGTAGCAAAGATCAGACCACTGGACAACAGCTCGTTCTTATGGCGCGCAAGGACAAGGGACATGACGAGAATGCCGTACATGAAGCCATTGTACTGGAAGTGGATGTGATCAATGATGAGCAGTCCAGGAGAAAGAATGATGGACAGTGCAACAACCTGAGCTGCACGTCGCGACTTCAGGGGGGCTGTGTCAATAAAGGTCTGAAGTGCCCAGACCAAAACAAGTTCTGTGATGATAACGGTAGTGCGCTGAAAGTAAACTGTCTGCCAGCTCTCGTAGTCGAGGTTGTAGACCTTAACCATGAGGGGATCCACGAGGCGGGCGACGTGGGCCATCACCCATTCGAAATAGGCGAAGAAGGGCGGGTAATCCAGGGTCCATTCCGAGGTGCTCTCCGTGTACCATTTCTCCAGAGGAAGACTGTTTGTGATGGCGAGCCAGTTGCGGTGAACCTCAAAGTCGGTTGATTTGCTGTGTGTGTGTATGGTGATCAGCGACGCGACAGATATGATGGAACAAGGTCAAAATGAGCTCACTATGCGGGGAACAGAAGAACTTTGAAGGCGGCAGCGACGAGCGCAGTCTGCGCCAGCGTTGGGTAATTCTCACTCATAATGTGCGTTCACTATTGTTGTTGTCGCTGAGCTCGAGAGGGCCTCATGACCTTTGTTCAGTGAGATTTGTTACAAGTCATGACGAGAAGCTCCAGGGAGATTGGCTCGTGTTCTTTTTGGATGGCGGACTGTGGTTGAGCGCAGGTCCCCACTAAAACTTAACAACTGAGTACCTATAGACTATTACGAATACCCTTGTTCAACTTGATTGGCAGCATGTGTCAGGGTTCAAAAAGACCATAGAGTAACTTTATAGCATAACCTATAACAGAGATATCGAATAGCAGCACTCATCTGTTAAGTGATAGAGTCAATTGTAATACAGTGCTTAGACCAATCGAAGTCCTGTTCATTATCCAGCAAACTTTAGTGTGTTTTCTCTAATGGTATCCGTACACCAGCTGTATGAGCTGTATCTGTAACTTGCAGGGATTGGCTAAATATTGAGTTTCGAATTGCTAGTCCGTCAGAAGCCAATCGATCCAGGGAGTAGGTTTCAGGATCAACACAATTCCAATTGAATACGTAGAACACTCAATTTTGTATCTGTACTCGTTCTGCCTATTAATTACCGGCCAATTGCCCGATATGAAAGGGGGCTCTCGTCTACAAACCAAACCCAGCCAAAGCTACCGACGGCCCGAGCTTGTCTTTCCCCAGCTTCTCGATGCTAAATCCACCAATCATACATATCATTCTCTGGTAACTGTAAGTTACGCCACAAAACCCCTTCAAGGCTGAGCTGAATGGCTCACATGTGTGGCTTCACCAACCCACATTCACTCTCCTCATGAGATTCTATTCATTCCCACTTCCCGACTTTCCAAGTCTTGACGGTCAATTGCTGGGTTTTTGTTTCTTCCTTGAATAGACTCATTGTATCTTGTGGCTCATTGTTTTGTATCTTCTTCTGCAATTGTTCATTCTCAGCTCTTTGACCCAATTATCTATCACTGGCCCCCCCGCTCTCCAACCTCTAACCTCCAACCTCTATTTCTGAGCTGCACGCTTGTTCCAGGGGCTGGATAGTGCAAAGTGTCCTCAGCCTTGCCTCCACCAACTTGGCTCACACCATTCGCTTTCCAAGCTCTTTTTCAACGACATAGTTTTGGAGAAAGAGTGCTTCTGCAGGTGTCAGTTCTGCGCTTGATCCTTTAGCCCATTCTTGTTCTTGTTCGTCTTTCATCTATTGAAGCCACCTACAACTTCAGCCATGAAGGTGTCATTCTCTATGGCTGCGCTGCTGGCAGCAAGCCTGTCCCAGGGCCAGTATCTTATCAGTGAGCTTAGTTTTGGCCATGCTGGAAGGTTTGTCCTACACTCTGTACCTGTGCAGTTACTGCACTATCCAGGGATGTTGCTAATCCGCACTGCGTCTTCAGAATAAGCCCCCCCGAAGCTCGTGGGCAGATCCCCAACTTTGTTGTCCAAGGCAATCCGAACCCTCCTGAGGTTCTCTCAAACCGAATTATCCTGACTCCTATCGCTCCTGGTAACCAGCGCGGTTCCGTTTGGGGTCAGCAGCCTCTGCTCCGTAACCAATGGATCGCCGACGTCGACTTCCGAGCAAACGGCCCCGACCGCGGCCGTGGTAACCTCAACATATGGCTTGTTCGCAACGGTCCTGCTACGATCGGTTCTGGAAGTATCTACACTGTTGGAAAGTTTGACGGTCTGGCTTTGGTTATCGATACCTCAGGTGGTTCAAGCGGTATGGTTCGAGGTTTCCTGAACGACGGAAACACCGATTATGCTAGAAAGAGCAATGTCGATGAGCTCTCGTTCGGACACTGTCCTTACAACTACCGCAACCTCGGTCGACCTTCGCAGATCAAGCTCCGACAGAGCGCCAAGACATTCCGTGTTGAGGTGGATGGCAAGCTGTGCTTTGAGTCGGATAAGATCAGTATTCCTTCTGGCTACCAATTTGGTGTCACCGCTGCAACCCCCGATAACCCCGACTCCTTCGAGGTCTTCAAGATGGTCGTCATGGCCGATAATAGCGACAGCGGTGCTGCTCGAAACGACCCTCCCAAGCAGCAGAATCAGAACCAAAAGCAGAACCAGGCCCGTGGCCAACCTGCCCAGGACAACTCAAACAACAACAATAACAAGAGGAACGACGGCGAGTATGTAGACGAGGACCCTGATATCTTCCAGACTTCCAAGTCTCAGTTCATGGACCTTCACAACCGCCTACAAAACACCAACCACCAACTTGCCTCCCTGCAGCGCACCTCCTCCCGCCACCAGCAGCAAGACGAGAAGCGCCACGATGACCTGACTTCTCTTATCGGCCAGCTCCGTGGTGATATGCGCAAGCTCGACGACATCACCGCTCTGCAGAGCCGTATCATGGAGCTCGAGAAGGATGTCCAGGGTCTTCGAAAGGAGCTCACCCGCAAGCTCCAGTCCACTGAGCGCACCTTCAAGGACACCCTCAATGACCACCACTCCTCTCTGTCAGAAGCAGTTATGGCCAAGACCCCTGGCCATCGCTTCCTCATATTCTCCATCATCGGCACTCAGTGCCTTCTTGTTGCTGCTTACGTTATCTATAAAAGACGGCGCGCATCCATGCCCAAGAAGTACCTGTAAACAATATAGAAAAAAGTCAAGAGGAGGAAAGTTTTGATCTTGCTGGAGCTTTTGTATGTAGCAGAGTGAGGTTTTATGACTTCACGTCTTTTTCATTAGTGTTATTGTGCTTTGTAGATTAGGTGCATAAGCCATACTACATGGGAGAGACTGTTATGTTGGCGCAAAAAGCCGATGAGCAAGATAATTTGAAAATGTTGTAATTCAAAATCGTAAAGCCGAATGCCTATATATCCCACGTTCATTCTCGTTGCCAGGCCCAGATGCTCGACATTATCAAGCCAATTCAAGAAAAGCAATAGAAAGCAAAGACACTACATCTATATCGTTGCATATACCAGGCTCGCTTCCTCTTATTATTACCAGTGCCACAGCGAATATCCAAACCCTCGCAAACTCATTAAATCTTCTCAAAGCTACCATTGACCACGTCAAGCATCTCATCACCCTTGGGCGCACCAGAAGTTAAGTTCTCATAACCATTGTGTGTGACAAGGATATCGTCCTCAATGCGCACTCCGCCAACAGGGTAGTACGTCTCGAGGAGTTCCCTGTTGATGAATTTGGCATGTGTGGAGTTGTTCAGGAAATAACCCTCAATGAAAGGGCGGCAGAAGTAACTTGGATAAATTAGCATGTATCCACAGATGCACATGTCAGACGAATACTTACATTCCTGGCTCGATAGTCACAATCATGTTGGGCTGGAGAGCTTGTCTTGGCTTTGTAGGCAGCGAAGCCGAAGCCATGCGATGCATGGCCACCAAAGCCGTGGCCGTTACCATCTCACGCTTTCCGCCTTCGACGTGGAAGTTGTCCCTCATCAAGAGACGCTCGGAGCCAGTAACATCGTGGACCTCGAGACCTACATGATGACCCAAGCCATGAGGGAAGAAGGCAGCGACAGTGCCGGCCTTTTGGATCTCCTCAAAGCTACCTTTCAAGAGACCCAACTTGCGCAGGCCCTGGAGAGCCACGTCGCTGGCATGAAGCTGGAGCTCGTAGTAGACCGTTCCAGGTCGGACGCGCGCTATACACTCCTCCTGCATGCGCTGCACAATAGAGTAGATCGTAGCGGCTTCCTTGGAGAAACTTCCGTTAATGGGAAGGGTACGGGTGATATCGCTGGCGTAGCATTGGTATTCGCAGCCAGCGTCGACAACAATCAATTGCTTCCCCTCAAGAGATTGGTTATTGGCTCCGTAGTGTAGGATAGAAGCATTGACGCCGGCGCCAGCAATGATAGGATACGCTTGGGCATGCGCACCGCGTGAAGTACAAGCCGCGAGGAGAACTGCCTCAACGTCTTGCTCATTGCGCATGGTGAGTAGACGTTCAGCAACAGCACGATGGGCCGCAGAAGAGATTCGTGAGGCACGGCGGATCAGCGCAACTTCGTACTCCGTCTTGATCACACGAGCCTGATCCATGGCAGGACGTAGCTTAGAGCAGTTGATTTGGGTCTGCCCTCGAGGCCGATCATTCAATTTGGGAGCCTGATCCGAGTGAAGGACGTAGAGAGTCTTCTCAGGACGAAGGTGGCCGTGTAAGAACTTGGACAACTGAGCTGTGTACCGAACATCGTCAACGTCGTATTTGCGCATAGCCTCTGCGGCGTCTGGAGTTGGACCATGGTACAAGACCTGACGCGGCTCAGAGTAGGGGATCCAGAGGGTGAGACGGTCAGTAGCAATCTCGTAAGTGACGGCACAGTCGGGAAAGTCAGCGCCACTCAGATAATAGAAGCTGAGATATGGTTAGCACAAGTTTTCCGTTGAGGTTGAGGTACATACTATCTACGTTGCTTGAAAGGAGGTGATTGGTCTGAGTCCTCATAAAGCCGCGTAGGCTCACCAGGAAGATAGATGAGGCCATCAGTAACACCAAGCTCTTTGACAACCTTGCGCGCATGTAGTTTTGCTACAGGAACAGTCAGTATTTTGTCAGAATTTGGGACCTAGAGAGACAGAGTCTCATATCTGTACATGCCAGGATACTTGTTGCCGCTGCTGCTTTTACCGCTAGAGTCATCATCACTCGTCTTCACCTCAACGCACCTATTCCATAGTCTAGTCAGTAATCTGAATGTCGTTTTGAATCACGAATATGTAGCAGTGCTTGTGCCAACTCACAGCGCGTCAAACTCATCCTCAAGTACAAACTCGTAACTCAGCGATCTTTCGCGTATCTGCGGCCTTTCCTCCCCACAGACAGGCTTCGGAAGCATTATCGGTGGTGCCATCTGAGTGCACTAAGAGTATATAGGATCTGGCACGCGGAAACACAAAGACAAACGAGCGCGTTATAAGTAAGTTAAGATAACAAAGAGAGTTGGCTGCAGGCGCAAGGTCAGGAATTTGTGTTGTTTTTGAGAGTCGGTTTCCATGTGATAACACAATTAACAGATACGGGTAGGTTAGACTACCTAAGCTTATCCGTTCAACGTATCGCAGCGCCGCGATAACGCCCTATAAGCCTGAATGGACCAATCCATCAGCTTCATGACGCAACCAGACGAACAAAGAAACGGTTTAGTCTATGCTATAACTCTTGGGAACCACTTGAATGGGTCAATTTGAGTCTCGAATTAAACAGTTCTTGATTGTGGCAGACATGTTTTCTAACTTTATTAACAACAGTTCCTATCATTGTACTCAGCCACTTTGAGATCTATTACTCTCCATATTGCTTTACGACCAGTCTCACTGCATCAGAACTAGAACTGTGTAGTACTTAAAAGAAGTCTCTTTTCTGCGTTTCTACACTTCTTCAGATTCTCCCTCCGCCGAAGTCACAGTCATGAGCTGACTATCTGATCAGTCCATGTATATATACAGCACCAAATCCAGCCGCCGTCTATGTGCATTGGCCGTTTCTAAAAACGCAGGCATTCCTTTGCCATCATCTGCATCCCATGGTATCCTAGAGTCCTTGACAATCCGAGCACTCCATCCAAAATCACAATCGCTCGTCCCATAAAATCAAAATAAAAAACACTAGCCGACGCCTCGCGCGCTTCCCTTCTTCTCTTATCATGAATGGGTATCAAATGTAGCGACCGTTACATTCCTTGAAATCCTCCTCTTCCTGAGCCAAAAAAGCCTCCCCAATCCGCCTGCATTCCCTGTTCTGTAAACATCTGTTGTATTTGCCTTTCTTGGTGCCGTTGTGTGTTCGCTCGTCGACTTGACATCGAGTGTCCTTGATGGATCGCATGCGTTTGTGACACTGGTCGCCTTTGATGCATCATCGATTGGCTGGGCGGCATTCCCATTATCGCAGATGGATTGGCATACATGGGTTGTCCCGCCGGGTTCATCATGGCCTGGCCCTGTTGATGCACCATGTAAGGTGGTGGCTGTCCGAAGATTTGGCTCTCCACATCATCAAAGGTTCCAGTCAGGAAGAGCTGCATATCCTGGTTTGAATCGTTCATGCTGGTCGGCTGATCTGTCTTGCTGGGATATCCCAGTTCCATCATAGGCTGGTTGGGATAAGCAAAAGGGTCTTCAGAAGGAAACATAAGTGAGTCGAGCTTGTTGACAGGATTGTGCATGCCCATTTGCTGTCCGGGATAGGGAAATCGTTGAGTACTCGTCGCAGCACTGCTAGTGGATTCTGGTGTGCTCCGTTGCATCTCAGGAGACACGAACTCGCCAAAGTTGACAGAGAAAGTGTTATCGTTGAATGCTGCCATGCCTCCTCCCTGCATATCCATTGTACCCTGGGACAAAGTTGTGGGGTACGAACTCGTTGACATCTGGCTGTTACGCGTAAAGTCGGCTGTTCCGATCGACGACATACTTGCGGGAATCGGGGTGTGGTGAGATGAGACGGATGAGGGTCGTCCTGTAGGAGCGGATCTCTTCTTTGATGGTACTTGTCGCACAGCTCCAGCATCCAGCTGCTCCGGTAGTTGATCAAAAAGAGCCTGTTTCAATCAAGTTAGCAACTCAAATTTTTCAAAACTCTCGAGAGTGATTTGATACATACTTTGAGAGCACCTGTGACGCGTTCCGCCGACATGCTTTTCTCTGCCAGTGCTGCTATCATTTGCCTTCCTGCTCGAGCATCTGCTAGAACCTCTCCAGAACCTGGCTTCTCGGGATTTTCTGTAGCGTAAAAGACGAGAGAAAGGACCGCAAAGAATTCGGTGTACAACATAAACCAATACGGTCCACTGAGCACCCGCTGTTTGCGTATCTCGAGACCAATATGCACAATGTTGCGAGAGACGCTGATCGCAGCTGCAGCGCAAGCATACGATAGCTCATCAACTTTAGTTCCTTGACTCAAACGAGGAGAAACGTAATGCAGGAACGGCCGGTATAACACAAGCTGGACATGGGCATAAGCAAATCTCAACAAATGGCGAATCCTAAGCACAACATTAGCACTTCCTCACTGGGTATCAAGGGGATTCTTTCTTCACTTACCTAACCGTCTCAATTGGGCCCTCGCCACTGGGGCGCCAGTGCTGGGGCAACCTTTCGAACCAAGAATGGAGCTCTGCTTCAATTTCCTTGATGCGGCCGTAACTGATAAGATAGGTGGAGGCCGGCTTGTTATCCTTGGTAACAGTCTGACCCAATCCCTTTGTTGGATAGACATATTTCGTGACCTTTGACAGTATTTCCATCAATTCTGAGTGAGCGTTGAACGCTTGGAAAAATGACGGCGATCCAGGAGGTGGTCTCAAAATACCACTGTGTGTGATGAACTCGTCGTCAATTTCTAATGGAAACGGTTGGTCGATGTCATCCACATTCAGGAGGAGAGGAAAGCCGAGTAACGTGGACACATAAATATCCATCTGTCGAACCACATAAAATACGCGTTTCCGGACTTCCTGCTCAATAGGGTCCATCTTTTCGTGCTGCAGATGTCGATGAAGACCTATTCGAAGTGACGAGCGCAGAGCGATACCAACGAAGGAATAGCAGCTGCTGAGATTCGAGGTGGCTTGGAGAAAAAGAATAATAAACAATAGGGCTTGTAATGATATCAGATCGCGGCAATCTGTCATATCGTGTAATACGGATCGCGCTGCATTATAGTATTTCAACCCTTCCTCGGTTGCGTCTTGATAAGCCATGCTTCCAGGGCCGCTGTCGTCAAGATTGTTGTACATACAGCCGAGAGCCATAACAGAGAAAAGTAGTCCAAGATATTGCGTTTCCTCCTTCGATAAGTTGTCCAAGGGTTGTTCATAGATTTTGTCCATTTGCTCGTAAAAAGTGGGGACGTGCACGATGCGAACGAGGCATGTCGCGCAGCTGAGAGAATAATAGCAGAGCTTTCGGGTAACATCCTTGGGTGGAAGCTCGGGGTAACTTGGAACGGCTGAGAAGGGTGTTCCGACAGAAGATAGCGAGGGTGAATCGAGGCCAGCAGGTCGTTCGGCGCGAGGTAAAAAGGGAGCTTTTGATGTTGGACCGAGCATGCCTCGGAAGTGTTCCTTCATGCGCTTCAAAAACACAGCGCCAGAGGAGATTCCATGGAAGTCCCAGCTTCCTTTTTCGTCGAGATCGAGTTGGCCCACTGAATCTATCATGGAAGTCAAATGAGCGTCGTTTGGGTCGGGTTGACTTGGTGGAGGCTGTCGAGACTTGGAAGATTGAGAACGTGCAGTTTCGCGATTACGGAATTCCTGTTGAATAGCTGGATCAAGGTTTGGGTCGGCCAAGTCGACATCGGGCATAAACTTAGATAGGAGAGATTCAGCACGCTGCAGTCGACTTTCTAGGGCTTCGATATATTGTGGCGCTGGATTTCTTCTCCGATTTGAAGGTTTGTCGTATGTACATTCTGCAATAACAGTCAGCCACCTCAATTTTTACGATACCAGTCTTGAGGAAAATTGAATCTAGGTGATTGAGCGCAGAATCACGGCAGTCACATACCATAGCTATAAACAGAGCAATGTGTACATGGCTGCTTGCCGTCACACTTGATTTTTTTTCGTCGGCATTCGTCGCAGGCGCGTGTTACTCGTCGTCGCTTTTGAATCGGTTGTGATGACGCGCCAGGCTGTCCACTACCATCATCGTCCATTTCGTTGTCGGACTTGATGCTCGCTGAAGGCGAATGGGCATCATCTTGCCAGTCATGGGACGACTGGCCGCCGTCGTGGTCAGCGACGTCGGGTGGCATGTCGAACTTAATTGAGTCAGCAAAGAACGATGAATTAAACTGCCTCCTTCATCGAGTTTTGAAGATGACAAGGTAATGAAGTTAAAAGGTTTGAGCGTCTTGGCAAAGCCTAGTGCCCCATCGGTGATTCAACTCGCCAGTAATGCAATTCGCGAAAAGACTACAGCGCAAAAGACGACGAATGTTGTAGAAGCAGGCGTAATGTAGAGAGGGAAGTTCAGGTGTGCGATTCGAAGCGCCAGAACGACGAATGCGACTCGAGGGTGATGTTGCAGAGTTCCACTCACTGGTTGATAGGCCTGTCGGCCACGATGAAATTGTAGATAGAGGGTTGTGTATTATTGTGAGCGAAAAAGGAGAAAAGAGAGTGTCTTGGTGGCCGCCGCCGTGCGGCAGAAATGGAGGTTGAGGCGGGTAGTCGAGGTGATTAGAGTCGAGTCAAGTTGAGTCGAAGGGTCTACAGATTGAATGAATAGCAGGGTCGTCGTAGGCGTAAGTAGTGAGGCCTGTGGCAGCCCATATCCAATCGCCCCCAAGACTCACGACCTAGGCCATTAGCGATCGAGAGGCGTCACTTTAAAATCCCCGCGGAGAAATGTCAAGGATCAAGAATAGAAACAGAGTCGGGGTAGAATAATACAAAACTGAAATGAAATGAAATGGTGATGATGGACAAAGCGCCCCAGGTGTTGGGTGATGGTACCAAGTACCGTAGCGTCTTGTCCTGTGCTGCCCTGTGTTGTACGGGCAGGAGCGCACTAAAGGACTAGACGACACCAGGCTAAACCGTTCCAAGTGGCAGCAAAAGGGATGGGGAAGGGACGGAGGAAGCCCAGAAGTTGGCGGGTTTCGCGACCGAAGCGGGCAAAGGCGACTTGGGCGAGTAAGAGAGAAGGGACGGGCGATGAGTGGTGGCAGCGCGACGGGTTGTGGAGACGGGACATAAATGGACTTGGGCTTGGGGCCGCTCTTCAAAAGGACCAGCCAGGGCTTTTCGAGGCTTCTTTTTTGGAAGCCCAGGCTTAACAAAGCGAAGCCGGTGGGCACCGTACTATCGGCACAGTACGGTTTGTCCCCTGTTGTGATGTTTTATTTTTTGGCGCTCAAATAGACGGTGGCAGATGCTAAGAGTAGTCCAAGACTCGGGGCTGGTAAACCAGAGAACAGTAAAGGGACAATGAGACACAGAAGGCTTGAAAATTCGACTGCCAAGCAATACCAAGGCACAAAATATGTCGAGCCAAGAGTTAAAGCCAAGGGGAATCAAACACCAGTGGATGACTATGTGGTATGGACCTAATGGCCAGCTGAGGGAGACATATGGAGCACTTAGGAGAGAGACGCGCAATACGCTCGATCCTAATATTAACTATTCAAGGAGGATCATAGGATTTACGAATGGCTATTTCCGCAATACCACGATACTATAGACGGCTAGTATAAGAGGGCATCAATTTGACTATGGCGTCTCAATAGAGCGCGGAACAGTTGAATTGATTTAAGGTTACGGGTGTTACAATCGGGGAACAGAACGTTTCGTTCGAATATCAAAAGGAGGATTTTGAAATATATTTTAAAATCAACTTGAACTTGAACGGTAAATATAAATACATGCAATTAAAAAGAATGTTGTTCTGCTTCTCGTCTCTGAGAGGAAAACCACTCATAGAAACGAAGAAAAAGACCAATTGTGATGTTCGCACTGTACTTCACAAGTCAAGTTGTTGCTGCAGGGGGATTGGCCTTTCACTATACCAGGACAGGGAGGTAATGTAACATTGAATTGGATTGGGTCCAGTGTACTCCGTACTCTGCAGTCTACTATACCTCGACATGGAGACGTTTGATCACTGATCACTTACAAAAGAACCCCTCGTCATGTCAAGATAAGTAATGGTCAAGCCTCATCATAAGGTTCAAAAACAACTCATCAAGCTGGATACCGATACTCTTTATACAGCAATAACCTACTCAGAACCAACTCTTGGCACCTTATTTGAATGAGTCACGTTCCAAGTACAGCTACACTACCGACTCGTAACGCGTCGGTGGCTGGCTTAAAGCCCTTCCTTCGCCAGACGGCACTATTCGTCCAACAAATACGAATAATACATTGCAGTACCAACTCATGCGTAATGTAATTCCAACCGGATCACGGCTATGACGGGACGGCGACCTTACTATCTGAGCAAAGAGAAGGCATCTTCACTGGCCAGAGCCCAGTGCCCTGCGAGTGGACGGGTACATCCATGAACCAAGCCGCGCGGCCGCAAAATAAACTCGCAGTCTCAGGTACCGGCCCCCTTGAGAACAACAGCCGCTCGGCGCCGTCCTATGCACAAGTTAGAGGCTCAAGCTGTAACACCAGACTCAAGACGGGTGGGTATTTAATGGTGGTTTAACTTGGAAGTTTCTGGTGAATTTTTTATACAGGCCAAAGACAAACATATCACTACGTACTACGTATCAATTGTCGTTGCTTACCTACTAACATACTAGAACCTGCCAGTCCCAAGTGCCAGTGGAAGTATCTTACTCAGAGGTACCTAATTTTAAGCACCCGCTATTAAACGAGGGTTGCAGAACGAACGGGCAAAACGCAAAACGCAAAACGCTCTAGACTAACCTTGTCGTTAGCCAGATCGCACCCACTCTGACGAAACTCGCATGGGAACGCTGGCGGGCGTATAAATGGCTGCACTAGAGCAAACCTGAGTCTCAGCCGTATAATCTTGTGGGTGCCGGCTTTTGTTGCCGTGTTATCTGCGTGGATCAAATCAAGTCTGTGGCAAAAAGAATATATCGAAAGAGAATGAGACCAAAGAGGTGCCAGAGTTGCGAGATAACAAAGTGGTGATGATTATGATAGTGATGACGGTCACTATGGTTTTGCGTGCCGAGATAATATAGGAAGAACACAGAATTTTGTACTAAGCATATGAGTTGTTAAAAAACTAATATTTCTATAAAATGTAAAACCGATTTATTTCTGAAACTATCTACTTAGTAGCTAGATAACCCAATAAGAGACGTAAGAGCATGTCAGTTGAGATTGTTTTACACCCATTATCTACTATGGAATATCTAATCTTGACAATAGAAACCCTTCTTGAGAAACAACTTACACGCAACGGTGAACCTTCTCTCCCAACTTTCTGCGTATATTATTAGACATAAACCCAAGATCCATGCAAATCTCACCCAATTGTCAACTTTATTCGCAACAGTCATTGACGGACCTAACTTTGTTCATACCTTATCCTGCAGCTTAAATTGCTCAATGCATTGGTTAAAATGTGACCCAAGCTGCAGAAGCGCAAACAAGCCCGATTACCAAGATACTAGCAAAGATTTATTAGCAAGTAGTGTCTAGTCGCCTTGAAAAGCAGGGTCTTCCTCCGGCGAGTTGACGAAACAGCTTGTCTCATCGTTATTAGCTGGCTTTAGAAACCATCATTGCGTCGGCTCCGGGTGTCACGGAAGATGGAGGCTGGAGGCTGGACGATCCCCAGGGCCGGGATCGGGCCCAGGACATCGCTGTGGCTCTCTTATCCACCTCCACTGCCACAACGCCAAAGACTGGAGCGCCACACACATAATGGCAGCACGTCTCCCAGGTGGGAAAAAGACCCTGCCCTGCGCATGAGAACACAATCATTACCATGATGAGGATGACCACCACAAGAAAGAATTTGTGCGCATGACATCATTTAACTAAAACCGCCGCATTAGCCATTATCTTAGGTGGGACGATAGAGGAAGCATGGATCCAAATCTCCGGCTCTCGCCCGGCTTTTCTCCGCAAGGGCTGCTACGTAGATAGTTCCAAACGGCAGACGGCACAGCCGAACTGGCAACGCCCTCTCGCGTCTTCGGGGCTGAGAATCCATTCGGACCCGAGGAGGCAGATAGTTTGTACTGCGTACTGAACAGGATTATGCCAACAAGAGCCATAGTATCAAAAGGTACATATATCTCGCATCAAGACTCTGATGAAATGGAGGTACTACTGATAACGTATTCTATAGATCGGTACCTCCGTCGTCACTAGAGCGCGTTCAAGTCGATATTCAGCGGATTAAGACTGGAGCCAACGGCCTAAAAATACAGGTCATCTGCCTTCTCGGTTCGGATCAAATAAAGGCTGTGAATCTATTGGTGGAAAAGGTGCCGGCCACTCTAAGTCTCTCTACGGCCCAATCACTAAGCTGAATCTGTCGTCGCTCTTTGGTCCAAATCCTCGGCCGATAAGGCCGGGTCAAAAGCACAATTTTTATCTAATTACCGTGGATTTGTTCTCTGATAGATCTTGGCGTTGGTCTTGGCGCGAAAGCTTTGTTTTAACCTCTTCAACCGGGATTGTCTCAAGGGTCCAACAGATATTAGATGCTCAATGATATCTAGATTTTTCACAAACTATTTTCCTCCGTGCTGGCTATAAATACAGTATTGGTTTTTGACAAAATTTTCCCCTCCTTAGCCTCCCTACCCACAGACGTCCCTTATTCCCGCTCAGGTCGGTCCGTAATATAGCCATGTTGACGAAGATACAATTCCGAATTCATGCAAGTAGATACAAAAATACTTCTCATTTTTGGAACATTCTGTTCCTCTATCATTTAATTTCCTGAGAGAACGGACATGCTGAGATCGGGCATCCGTGAAGCACTCAAAACAATAGCTTTCCCAGCGTTCAACATGCATCTATACCTCTATGATGGAACGAAGAATATACGTAAAGTACACATCTTAACGTCGCATTATTTTTATCCGATGAAAAGTCGTAGTGGACGTCATCAGTAATCATAACATCCTGGCTGAGTCCTATCTCACTCTGCCTACTAAGCCAGAAATGATATTATTGAACAATGAAGTGATGCTGACAGAGTGAGTGATGGATGACTGAGAACTTAGAAGGAACCTTAGGCTCGGGAGTCGGGACCGAATCGGCCATCCACCAAAAATCACACCTTGCCTCACCGAGGCTCTTCACCGAATTTCACCGAATGAGTCCCCACCCCCACTTCAGCCTAGAGGTACGGATACTGTACCTGAGGTAGCAGCAACTCATTGCTATCCACCAAACTACACGTCAAGGTACAGCTCTTTGCATCCATCCCGTAATTGTTCTCAAAGTAGCTACGGTGTGTTTTTCAGGCATATCATTACCGCAGTTATGTCTGAATCAAACTCCGTGCTGGCATTTTTTAGCCTGATGAGTAACTCGGGTGGCATTGTTGTTCCAGGTTCGTTATGTTCATGTCGTCAGAGTCGTGAACATCACGGTTCAAAGCGACTTCACATACCAAGCTAACCTGTGTATTCTAGATCAGCCCAAGCTCGACCTCGATCTATATATTCAGAACTATGCCGGTTCGTCACGACCATCCTATCGATAAATATTAACGAGCTTGCTAACAGCTCAATAGGTCGAACGAGGATCGATCGTCTTATCCAAATAGGAAAGTCTTCGGTGCCGCTATGTGTCGATGCGCTCAAGGCTGCCATTGCCGAAGCTAAGGAAGGCTCTGATACATCACTCTACCTCGAAGCTTGGAACTGCATTCGCACTGCTGCCCCTCAAGAACCCGAAGCCCAGAAAGACCAAGCATGGATCGAGAAAGTCGAGCGCGAAAACAAAGCCGAGAGAACACGACTTGAATCTCAGCTCAAACAATACCGTCATAACTTGATTAAGGAGAGCATACGAGTATGTTTAAAAACACCTCATGTTTTCTCCTGGTTTATCTAACTTGGCTTTAGATGGGTAATGAAGACATGGGACAGCATTATGAGAAAACCGGATACCTAGATGGAGCAATTGAGGCGTACAACCGCATGCGCCAGGACGTGACAACCACGAAGCACATCATCGACTGCGGCGTACACCTCGTCAACGTCTATATTGCCAAACGCGACTGGACCATGGTTCTCAATAACCTGGGAAAGATTATTGGCGTCCAGAGTGGTGATGAGGAGCGAACCTACCAGACATACACCAAGTTGGTATCTGGCATTGCGCTCTTGGGGCTTAAGCACTACAAAGACGCTGCCAACAACTTCCTTCAAATCGATTTTACTTTGCCGCCCGCTCAATACAACCACATCGCTAGCCCCAACGACATCGCCGTCTATGGAGGTTTGCTTGCGCTGGCCACTATGGAAAGAAAGGAACTTCAGACCCGAGTCTTAGAAAACCAGTCCTTCCGCTCATTCCTAGAAAACGAATCGCATGTTCGTAAGGCCATTAGTCTTTTCGTCAACGGCAGATACTCGAACTGCCTATCTATTCTTGAGTCCGTTCGAAACGACTACCTACTGGATGTATATCTGCAGCGTCACATCTCCGCGCTGTACTCGCAAATTAGGAACAAGTGCATTGTACAATACTTCGTCCCATTCTCGTGTGTCACTCTAGAGACCTTGAACCAAGCATTCGCGCCAGAGGGGGGGTCTGTCGAGGCAGAGTTGGTATCCATGATCCGCGAAGGAATACTCAAAGCCCGCCTGGATACAAAGAACAAAGTAAGTACAGCGCTTTCCCTTCCTTTGCGTAATATGCACTAATCCTTAAAAGCTTCTCGTTGCCGTCCAACCCAATCCTCGTTTCGAGATGCAGAAGCAGGCTCTGAACGTCGCCCAGGAGTACGAACGGGAGGCCAAGGAAAGGCTTCGTAGAATGAATATCATTGCCGCCGGTCTAGAAGTGGTGGGAAAGAGACAACCGAATCCCGGTCACACTAGCCGGGGGATCGATGAGCAGTGGTATGATGATACGAAGGGGCCTGGCCAAGCTGAAGCTTCGAGAACTTTGACAGCTTAGGCAACTACAAGATCTCAAAGAATGGGGTTGAATTCTTCAGACTTCCAGGCAAACTTGGGAGACTTGGCTTGAACCATGAGCAGATCGACTGCACGTCGACATCAAGGCCTAGGCGTTATGGGTTTCCTAATTATGACCGTTCGCTTAAGAACGCTGAGGTATGGTATGCTAGAGTAGATTCGGCGTCTAGGGGCATCCTTTGAAATAAATGATTAATGTGGCCATGGTTCTAGTATGCATGTGTGTATGTCTCTGGTATTCAAGGGGTATCATTATTAAACCTCGAGTGCTTGACTCGGACTCATCACTATTCTTGACAGTAAGTACTTCCCTAGCCCATCAACTGTTGCATGTCTGTAGGTGGCCATCGGACTTGTGCAAACGTGAGACAACGCTTGATGCTTTGCAAGTACTTGCGTGTAACCTCATCACCCATAACATGACCTTTCTCTCCATTATGAAGCTTCTCGCGAGCGCTACGCTCGTGGATACCAACCATGGTAACACCGATGGGCCATGCTGCTTTGCCTATACTCAAACGCAGGTATCCATCATTGGCATCGACGTAACGACGCTCTTGAAGAGCTTGAACAATCTCTATAACAGGTTTGAGAATATCGTCGTCGAGCTCGCCTTGTTCAAACTTGCGGAAAAGCTTTCAAGGGAGATGTTAGTTACAATATTCTAACATATAGGGAGATGGAACTTACCGGTTTCATATTCTCTCGTGTCTGCACCATCGCATTGTATGCCGTTTTACTGGCACTCGTATCTCGTCTCTCGGCCTCCATAGCACGTTCATACTCTATGAGAACCATCGTAAAGTAGCTCGCCAGTTGTCGAAACAGCCATTTCCTGCCTTCTTTGTCCTTCGGTAGCTCGCTGTCGACCTTCATATCTTTTTCATCCACAAGTTCTAGCGTTGTCGGAATAGGTCCCTTCGTGACCACTGTCGTCAATCTGCGGTATCTTCTAACCCTCGCAGCATGGCTCTCGCCGAACAAGACAACCGGTTCGCCCAAGCCTCTCAGCTTCTCCACAAGCTCCTCTTCAGGAACGTCCTCGCTCGCGTGAACACCATCCTCGGCATCTTCACTCTTAGCCTTGACCAGCTCTGGTAAACCAAGTCGCTTCCTTCGGGCGCGCTCTTCTTCAGCCTCTTGCTCTTCGCGCCTCCTGCGCATATCTTCAGCGAGTTTGCGACGCTTCTCCTCGCGTACGGCGTTCTCGGTGGCGGCATCTTCTTCTCGTTTGCGCTTGGCAGCAGCTTTAGCTTGGCGCTCTGCCTCAATGGCTTTTTGTTCGGCAAGATAGGCTTCTTTTCTTTGCGCTTCGATTTCCGATCGTTTGAGGTACTTCTTTTCGTCACTTCCTGAGCCCTTCTTGCTCTTTGAGAGCTCCTTGTTCATCAAAGCCGCGAAATCCATGATGGAGATAAATGAGGGTTTTCGGGGGGGTGTCGTTCTTCTTTGGGCGCTGAGAGACTAGTTTGGATTTCGAGTCTGTTTTTGTAGTTGCGCGTCTTATTTCGAAAGACTTTTGTTTCTCGGCGGGCAATAAGTCGCTGTCGCAAGTTGTAAGTTGATAAATTTTGAGTTGATTGGGTTGGGAAGTCATGATGGTTTACGGCTATAGCGATATCGGCTAATTCGGATACAGTCAAGTTATCGATGCCGCTTCTATCTATCACTTGCGGCTTTGGCATCCAGGCTTCATTTCAAGACGTGATATCAAGGATACTCTCTATGTTTTTTGCTTTAAATTCATAAAATGGCTTCTCCTCCGCCCAAATCCCTCCGCGAAGATACTACCCCGTTCTTACTTCAGCTCTTTTACCGTACAGGAGCTCTTCACAGGTAAGTACTTAGTTGCCTATTGCTATATCATTTGTGCCCTATAATATTGACGTTGGTTCTCTATATCAGACCGGATGAGTTTGAGTTCAACGGCCTTCCTCCACACATTTCGGTGTACACATGGTCAGATTGTACTCTAAATGAACTTGCTCTAGATCTTGTATCTACTAAGCCTTCGGCTTTCCCGTCACCCTCTGTAGGATGTCGCCTAGTGTTCCAGCTGGTGTTTCCTGACCTCCGCAACATCACCGCAGCCGCAAATGCTCCTCCTCGCTATGGAGTTAAGGATCTCGGCAGCCTTGTGATAGGCGGTGACCCTGGAACAGACGCGTCGGGGGATATATCCATGGATGCCACAGTAAGAGGCACCGACGATAGATGCAAGACCCTCAGCGAAGCGCGATTTGTTGTCGGCGATTACATCACTTGCGCAATACTACCACCACTCTCAGACGGCTCAGTGGCACCGGCCTCAAGCGTGCGAAGGGAGCAGGCTTCGAGTTCACATGATGCTCGAGCGAGTCATCGAGGAGGGCGAGAGAATGGCTTCGGCCGCGGAACCTCTAGGGGAGGCCGTGGCGGCTGGAGAGACGACGTTGGAGGAGATTTCCCTATGGGAGAGTGGAGGAGAGGTGAGAGATTACCAGATGCTCCTGGTGGGCGACCTAGGGGTAGAGGGAGGCGGTAGGAAGACATACAGTGCTCATTTTGATGGCTTCACTCTCGATTATACCCATTTCTCTTCAAGACCATGAGATATTTCACAAATTCAACAATTGTTCGTTCATGCTTGACATCGGTCCAATTGAATCCCCACCATAGGCTCTATCCCAGGCAGGACGCTTCATAAGTACACATCCCAAATCTCCTATACTTGGTCGACCTATTTCTCGTAAACGAGATCGCCCTTTCGCTTCGCTCGGAAATCCCACAGTCCCTTCACTTGTCAGCCCTTGTGTTGTCGCAATTGCTGGATACATACTTACGTCGGTCTTGTAGGCGATGTAGCCCATCATGGTGGGGATCAGGGCAACGTAGATGAAGGTGAGTCTGGCAGTTCGGGGTGTCCATCGGAAGTAATGATGGCGCTTCTTCATCATAGCTGTTCAGTGTGTCAGAATAGGCTCGAGTCGCAGGCGATCGCTGTCGTGGTTGGGGAGAAGTCACGCACCCTCATATTTCAGGTAGGCCGGGTCCGGCTTGACGTCTGTAGGTCAGCGATTAGCAGACTTCAATAGCTAGATCTCTGAGCCGACTTACTGAGGTGCGCCATTTTGATTGATGGCAGTTGGAGTCTTGCTAAAGTGATTCGCGTGACGAATTGGCTGTCGTGATGATCGAATTGAATGATGGTTCACATTGCACAACCGATTGAAGCTTTGGTGCTTACCTAATGCGGTAACTTTATTATAGTGGCTATGATTGGATAGGTGTGCATTGTTGGAATCCAGACTACCTACCCTGTATTTCAACACATATTCCTTGTCGCCTCGGTCCCTTAGTTTGAAAGCGTTACACTTATGAGTTGTTGTTGTTATATTCTTAATGAAAAAAGGATATTTGTTCGTATGTTAGGTGCAGTCTCATTGTCCTCTGCATCATTTACTCAGCTTGTTTATTTGTGGTATGGGAATGATCGTTTACCTCTCCCGAAATCCTCCAACAGTTTTCAGTGCCACAAGAATATCATGCTCTGTGGTTTGTCATGAAAGTAAAAGTAAGCATCTGAGACTTTCATATGTTTTTTTTTGTATTTGAGACTGGCTGAGTAACTGTTAAAATACTCATTCGATAATTTGTGAACTGTAATGGATTGGTTATTGTGTTATCTGGCATTGTGCATAATGCCTCTAATTGTGTTAAAAAATCACTGTATTATCCTGACGGAGCAGCCCAATGATTATATCTTAAAGGTACATATTCTATTAAAAACTCACTCGATAATAAAACAGTATGGCGTGTTGTGACTAAAGAGTGAGTCCGTGACTCGTTGTCATGGAAATAGAATGCAAAACTCCATATACGGCAAAAGCTTGATAGCAAACATGAAGAAAATGATAATTGTCTAAAGTACGGTAGTACGCAGTAGGGAACTAATACCGCCAATGTAGGGAGCTGATTAGTTCATATTTACACACTCAAACCAGCAAATTGTTCGATTTCATTACACATAGACTATCCATCGGCCCCCGTTGGACACTGTTGTTCATGTATGTAGCGTATCACGTGCAAGGATCCACTGGAGCCGTCCTAGCGCGTTTCCCGAAATTTGTCGTGACGATTGAAGGCGACTTTCTCAAGAGCTCCTTACCATCATCCCCCCTGGTCGTTGCGCGCAGATTTTGCGCGACTCCAGCATCAATTTCATCATCGACAGACCGCGACAAAGAGATTTACTACAATAATTAATACATATAGCGTGTCGGAATCGGAAGCGCGCCTAATTTTGCGCGACGGCGTCAAGCCACCATATAGCGACAACTTCACGATCTTTTCATCGAGCGCATCGACAAACAATCATGTCGCAGCTCCCTCCACCTCCTCCCCCCGGCTGGGGACCACCACCACCGCCACCACCTCCTTCATCATCACTCCCTCCTCCACCGTCGACACCGGCTCCGCCTCCTCCTGGTTATCGCCCACCGACCGATCCCCAAGTCGCCAAGTTCGCCCAGAAGAAGAAAGAATGGGTGAAGTCTCAGCGCAATCGCTTTGGGGA
Organism: Fusarium torulosum; assembly: GCA_900312805.1. Classification (NCBI taxonomy): domain Eukaryota; kingdom Fungi; phylum Ascomycota; class Sordariomycetes; order Hypocreales; family Nectriaceae; genus Fusarium; species Fusarium torulosum. The sequence continues at coordinate 24,623 of ONZP01000227.1, forward strand.
GAAGCGCAAGGGAGGTTTTGTTCAGACACAGAAGGCAGATATGCCCCCGGAACATCTTCGAAAGATTGTGAAGGATATTGGCGATGTCTCACAAAAGAAATATACGAATGATAAGCGAAGTTATCTTGGAGCCTTGAAGTTCATGCCGCACGCGGTCTTGAAGCTGCTCGAAAACATGCCAATGCCCTGGGAATCGGCGCGCGAGGTCAAAGTACTTTATCATGTCAATGGTTGTCTGACTCTGGTCAACGAAATCCCCCGAGTCATTGAGCCTGTCTTCTTTGCGCAGTGGGCAATGATGTGGACATTCATGCGAAAGGAAAAGGCCGACAGACGACTGTTCAAGCGTATGCGATTCCCACCCTTTGACGATGAAGAGCCTCCTCTGTCATGGGCTGAGAACTTGGAGGATGTCGAACCCCTTGAGCCGATTCAGATGGAGCTTGATGAGGACGATGATGAAGCCGTATACGAATGGTTCTACGATCACAGGCCCCTTCTGGATACACCCCATGTAAATGGACTCAGTTACAAAGCATGGAATCTCACACTACCTCAGATGGCGACTTTGTTCCGTCTTAGTCGACCACTTGTTTCTGATGTCATTGACAAGAACTACTTCTACCTTTTCGACCTCAAGAGCTTGTTAACAGCCAAGGCTCTTAATGTCGCTCTTCCAGGTGGACCTCGCTTTGAGCCTTTGTATAAGGACATCGACCCCAACGATGAGGATTTTGGCGAGTTCAATGCTATTGACCGTATTATCTTCCGAAACCCTATTCGAACCGAGTTCCGCGTGGCATTCCCGTTCCTCTATAATTCTCTGCCAAGGAGTGTCCATCTCTCATGGCACTCGCACCCCCAAGTTGTTTTCAACCGAGCGGACGACCCAGATCTCCCGACGTTTCATTTTGATCGCCGCATTAACCCTATTTCCTCGCGAACCGTCGCTCCCAAGAACGTCGAAGTCCCTCACGAGGATGAAATATTTGGGGTGGGTAACGTCGAAGAGCCTGAAGAGGATGCTTTTGAACTGCCCGCTGGGGTTGAGCCGTTCCTCACTGATGAGGATATCGAGAATGAGGTTACATCATCCGCTGTTGACCTCTGGTGGGCGCCGTACCCATTCGACCGACGATCCGGACGCATGGTTCGAGCACAAGATGTGCCCCTGGTCAAACAGTTTTACCTTGAACATCCTCCTTCTGATCGACCTCCCGTCAAGGTCCGAGTATCATACCAGAAGCTTCTCAAGAACTTCGTTCTGAACGAGCTTCATAAGAAGAAGCCCAAGGCGCAGAACAAGCAAAACTTGATGCGGTCTCTTAAGCAAACCAAATTCTTCCAGCAGACTACCATTGATTGGGTCGAGGCTGGTCTGCAGGTCTGCCGCCAGGGTTTCAACATGCTCAACCTTCTCATCCATCGCAAGAACTTGACATATCTTCACCTCGATTACAACTTTAATTTGAAGCCTGTCAAGACTCTGACCACCAAGGAGCGAAAGAAGTCCCGTTTTGGAAACGCTTTCCATTTGATGCGAGAAATCTTGAGACTGACAAAGCTTATTGTTGATGCCCAAGTTCAGTACAGACTTGGAAACATCGACGCCTTCCAGCTTGCAGACGGTATCCTGTATGCCTTTAACCATGTCGGTCAGCTTACGGGTATGTACCGATACAAGTACAAACTGATGCATCAGATTCGAACTTGTAAGGATTTGAAGCATCTTATTTACTACCGATTTAATTCCGGCCCTGTTGGTAAGGGTCCAGGTTGTGGTTTCTGGGCCCCTGCCTGGAGAGTGTGGCTCTTCTTCATGCGAGGTATCATTCCTTTACTTGAGAGATGGCTAGGAAATCTTCTGTCCCGTCAGTTTGAAGGTCGACACAGCAAGGGAGTTGCCAAGACTGTTACAAAGCAGCGAGTGGAGTCTCACTTTGATCTCGAGCTCCGAGCATCTGTTATGGCTGACCTTATGGACATGATGCCCGAGGGTATCAAGCAAAACAAGGTTAATACCGTGCTCCAGCATCTATCTGAGGCCTGGAGATGCTGGAAGAGTAACATCCCCTGGAAGGTTCCCGGCTTGCCTGCTCCTATCGAGAACATCATTCTTCGATATGTCAAATCCAAGGCCGACTGGTGGATCTCAGTCGCTCACTACAACCGTGAGCGTATTCGACGAGGAGCTACGGTTGATAAGACTGTAGCAAAGAAGAACGTTGGTCGTTTGACTCGACTCTGGCTCAAGGCTGAGCAGGAACGCCAGCACAACCACATGAAGGATGGCCCTTACGTGTCTTCAGAGGAAGCTGTTGCCATCTACACAACCACTGTGCATTGGCTCGAGTCTCGTAAATTTTCTCCTATCCCCTTCCCCAGTGTTTCTTACAAGCACGACACCAAGATCCTCATTCTCGCACTTGAGCGATTAAGAGAGGCCTACTCTGTCAAGGGTCGTCTTAACCAAAGTCAGCGAGAGGAGTTGGCTTTGATTGAGCAAGCTTATGACAGCCCTGGTACTACGTTGGAGCGTATCAAGCGTTTCTTGCTGACCCAGCGAGCTTTCAAGGAGGTGAACATCGACATGAACGACAACTACAGCACTATCAACCCTGTTTATGATATCGAGCCTATCGAGAAGATCAGCGATGCTTATCTTGACCAGTACCTGTGGTATCAAGCAGACCAGCGACATCTTTTCCCTGCCTGGATCAAACCTTCTGACTCCGAGGTTCCGCCACTGCTGGTTTACAAGTGGGCTCAGGGTATCAACAACCTTGACGGAGTGTGGCAGTCTGAGAATGGCGAATGCAATGTCATGATCGAGACTGAGCTCTCCAAGGTTTACGAGAAGATGGAGCTTACACTCCTGAACTCGCTTCTCAGGTTGATCATGGACCACAATTTGGCGGATTACATCACAGCCAAGAACAACGTTCAGCTTACATACAAAGACATGAACCATGTCAACAGTTATGGTATGATTCGTGGTCTGCAGTTCTCTGCGTTCGTCTTCCAGTTTTACGGTCTTGTTCTGGATCTTCTTCTTCTGGGCCCTCAGCGAGCCAGTGAGATTGCTGGTCCTCCTCAGAGTCCCAACGACTTCCTGCAGTTCCGTGATCGCGAGACTGAGTCTAGCCACCCCATCCGACTTTACACCCGATACATTGACAAGATTTGGATTTTCCTCCGATTTACTGCTGAGGAATCTCGAGACCTCATCCAGCGCTTCCTCACTGAGCAACCTGATCCCAACTTTGAAAATGTCATTGGATACAAGAGCAAGAAGTGCTGGCCCAGAGACTCTCGCATGCGGTTGATGCGTCATGACGTGAATCTTGGCCGAGCTGTCTTCTGGGACATGAAGAACCGCCTTCCTCGATCTGTGACAACGATTGACTGGGACGATAGTTTCGTTAGTGTTTACAGTCGCGACAACCCTAACTTGTTGTTCTCCATGTGTGGTTTCGAGGTTCGCATTCTTCCCAAGATTCGCAACCAGAACGAGGAATTCCCGGTCAAGGACAGTGTTTGGTCTCTTGTCGACAACACCACCAAGGAGAGGACAGCCCACGCTTTTCTTCAAGTCACCGAGGAGGACATCCAGAAATTCAACAACCGTATTCGTCAAATTCTCATGTCGTCGGGTAGTACCACGTTCACAAAAATTGCGAACAAGTGGAACACTGCATTGATTGCCCTCTTCACTTACTACCGTGAGGCCGCTGTTTCAACCGTGGATCTGCTTGATACTATTGTCAAGTGCGAGACCAAGATTCAGACCCGTGTCAAGATTGGTTTGAACTCCAAGATGCCTTCTCGTTTCCCTCCTGCAGTCTTTTACACCCCCAAGGAGCTTGGTGGTCTTGGTATGATTTCGGGCTCACATATCCTTATTCCTGCTAGTGATAAGCGCTGGTCGAAGCAGACCGATACCGGTGTTACTCACTACAGGGCAGGAATGACCCACGACGAGGAGACCCTTATCCCCAACATCTTCCGATACATCATTCCTTGGGAGGCTGAGTTCATTGACTCTCAACGAGTTTGGACTGAATATTCTCAGAAACGTCTTGAAGCCAATCAGCAGAATCGTCGTCTTACTCTTGAGGATCTCGAGGATAGTTGGGACCGCGGTCTTCCGCGTATCAACACTCTGTTCCAAAAGGACCGAAGTACCCTGAGTTTCGACAAGGGTTTCCGCGCACGAGCTGAATTTAAGATTTACCAATTGATGAAGAACAATCCTTTCTGGTGGACTAGTCAACGTCATGACGGAAAATTGTGGAACCTGAACGCTTACCGAACCGATGTGATCCAGGCTTTGGGTGGTGTTGAGACCATTCTTGAACACACCCTCTTTAAAGCAACAGGATTTCCGTCTTGGGAAGGCCTCTTTTGGGAAAAGGCAAGCGGGTTCGAGGAATCGATGAAGTTCAAGAAGTTGACAAACGCCCAACGTTCGGGTTTGAACCAAATTCCCAATCGTCGCTTTACACTTTGGTGGTCACCCACCATCAACAGAGCCAATGTCTACGTGGGTTTCCAAGTCCAGCTTGATTTGACTGGTATTTTCTTGCACGGAAAGATTCCTACTCTAAAAATTTCCTTGATTCAGATCTTCCGAGCCCATTTGTGGCAGAAGATTCACGAGTCGGTCGTTATGGATCTGTGCCAAGTTTTCGATCAGGAACTGGAATCTTTGGGCATTGAGACGGTTCAGAAGGAGACAATCCATCCCCGAAAGTCGTACAAGATGAACAGTTCTTGTGCTGACATCCTGCTGTTCTCCAATCACAAGTGGAATATTACCCGGCCATCACTCCTTTACGACACTAAGGACGTCATCGAGCAGACCACTACCAACAAATTCTGGATCGATGTCCAGCTCCGATATGGCGATTACGACTCACATGATATTGAACGATACACCCGTGCCAAGTATCTCGACTACACTACTGACAGTGCCAGTATATACCCTTCAGCTACTGGTCTCATGGTTGGCATTGATCTTGCCTACAACTTGTACTCTGCTTACGGAATGTACTTCCCTGGTCTGAAGGTGCTGGTTCAGCAGGCTATGGCCAAGATCATGAAGGCGAACCCTGCTCTGTATGTTCTGCGTGAGCGTATTCGAAAGGGCCTGCAACTTTACGCTTCAGAGAGTAACCAGGAGTTCCTGAACTCCCAGAACTACTCGGAGCTGTTCAGCAACCAGACTCAATTGTTCATTGACGATACGAACGTTTACCGTGTCACCATCCACAAGACCTTTGAGGGTAACTTGACAACCAAGCCCATCAATGGTGCCATCTTCATCTTCAACCCGCGAACCGGTCAGCTGTTCCTCAAGATCATTCACACAAGTGTCTGGGCGGGACAGAAGCGTCTGGGTCAGCTCGCCAAATGGAAGACAGCCGAAGAAGTTGCTGCTCTGATTCGTTCATTGCCTGTGGAGGAACAGCCAAAGCAATTGATTGTCACAAGAAAGGGTCTTTTAGACCCTCTCGAAGTCCACCTGCTCGACTTCCCCAACATTTCCATTCGAGCATCCGAGCTTCAGCTTCCCTTCCAGGCTGCTATGAAGGTTGAGAAGCTTGGTGACATGATTCTGCGTGCTACTGAGCCTCAGATGGTTCTTTTCAATCTGTATGATGAGTGGCTCAAGAGTATCTCATCTTACACTGCCTTCTCTCGTCTTGTGCTCATCCTACGTGCGCTCCACGTCAACCCAGACAAGACAAAGCTCATTCTTCGACCTGACAAGACCGTCATCACACATGAGCATCATATCTGGCCATCACTGTCAGATGAGGACTGGATCAAGGTTGAAACGCAGCTCCGAGATCTTATCCTAAATGATTACGGCAAGAAGAACAATGTCAACGTCTCCAGTCTGACGACGAGTGAAGTACGAGACATCATCCTGGGTATGGAGATTTCAGCACCATCGATGCAGCGTCAACAGGCCGCCGAGATTGAGAAGCAGCAGCAGGAGCAGGCACAGTTGACAGCGGTGACTACGAAGACCCAGAACGTTCATGGTGAGGATATCATCGTGACAACAACGTCGCAGTTCGAGCAGCAGACATTTGCTTCCAAGACTGAGTGGCGAACACGAGCCATCGCAACGTCCAACTTGCGCACTCGAGCCAAGAACATCTACGTGTCGTCAGTTGACAACGATCTTGACGATGTCACATATGTCATGCCCAACAATATTCTGAAGCGTTTCATCACAATTGCAGACCTCAGAGTGCAGGTGGCTGGCTACTTGTACGGTTCTTCGGCACCAGACAACGACCAGGTCAAGGAGGTCAAGTGTATCGTCATGATCCCACAGATTGGAGGACTCCGCAACGTTCAACTGCCACAGCAACTTCCCCAGAGCGAGTTCCTTGAGGGCATGGAGCCTCTGGGTGTGATCCATACCGTGTCTGGAAGTGAGCTTCCTTACATGTCTGCTATGGATGTGACCGAACACTCAAAGCTTCTTGACGCGCACAATGAATGGGACAAGACCAACACTGTGACGGTCTCCGTGGCATTCACACCTGGCAGTGTATCTCTGTCAGCTTGGGGTCTTACACCAGCTGGTTACAAGTGGGGAGCTGAGAACAAGGACACACAGAGTGATCAGCCCCAGGGTTTCACTACGACGATGGGTGAGAAGCGCAAGCTTTTGCTGAGCCCACGGTTCAGAGGTTTCTTCCTGGTACCGGATGACGGCAAGTGGAACTACAGTTTTATGGGAAGCGCATTTGCTGGCATGGAGAAAAAGTCTGTTCACGTCAAGCTGGATACGCCGCTACCATTCTACAGCGACCAGCACAGACCTGTGCACTTCCACAGTTTTGCGGAACTGGAGGATATCTGGGTGGATCGATCTGATAACTTTGCTTAAGAAGTGGGTAAAAGGGCGTTGTTTTATTAAAGATGGAAGCATTTTTGTTTGTTTGTAATCGATTGGTAACTCAGGCGGACTGGGTGTATTTGTTGAACATGTTGTAAAATAGCTACGTTAAAATATGAGAAAGAAATGGATGTTAATGCCGACGCAACGGATCAAGTGATGCAATAACGGATCGATTTCCTGATGTGGTGATGACGGCTTCTACAATTGGTGGACGCAATGAAGTCGAAAAAAAGAAGATATCGTCAGACGGGAAAAGAGTGGGATGACGGATGATTTGCAAGGGTTTGCATGGATGGCCCACGTCGATAGCTGGGCGCTTGACCGCCTTTGTTGGGGCCAGAAGGAGAGGTAGTGGAAGAGGGATATCTCCATATGAAGATGGAAGATGGGAATAGAGTCAATGGACAAAGTGTAAGTGATAAAATTGGGAATAGACTGATTTGGAGCTGGCAGTGGCAGTGGCAGTATCAGCGGCTTCACCGAGGGCGTGGAACCGCGCCGTGAGCTGCATGTGCGTGGGGGAGTAAAATTGGCGGTTTATGCATTCATGCAAAAGAGTGGAAGCGAGGTTATGAAGAGTTTAGGTTATGTTAGTATGCGGCGTAGAAAACTTTAGGTTAGTTTAGATCAAGTCAGGTAAAGACTTTATAGTCTATAAAAGTTCTTCTAATTTGGGATAAATTTAGTCGAGTTATGGTAGCTGTATTTTCCGTACTATAAACCTATGACGATAAACCTGGAGCATGTTCTCTGTAGTAGGAAATATATATCGAAGATCTTTCATCGTTTGTGCTGTGGGGCAATTGGCATTAGAACGGGCATGCTGTACGGGCAAATCTTTTATTATTTCTGGTCTTTGAGTTTTTCAGGGGTTATTTCAGATCTACAGTGGGCGTTGCTGACGTCGATTTCTATTCTTATCATGCCAACCTAATCCATGTCATGGATGTCATGACCCTCCCCTGACAGTGACCCGCATGGATAAGACATGCTGTACCTGCACCCAGGCACTACGTACTCCGTAGTGCCCATTAAAGCTAAAGCAGACCAGGTATCCGTATGTACAGTAGAGTCACCGGGCGGTGCAAGCGAAAGATGGCGTCAAAAAGGGCCTGCTCAAACTCGGCAAGATGGACGATCCCCCCAGAATTGGGTCCTGGTGTTTTGCGGTTTGTGAGAGGGAGCCCAGCTAGCCCAGTCCCAGCCTCCCAGCCTCCCAGCCTCCCAGCCCCTACTCCCCTACTCCCCTACTCCTCTAGCCCACTAATTATGACCTGTCGTGCTTGTCTACCTTAGTTTTGCTCAGGGGAGGGTCCCAAGGGGCACGGCACTTTTAGCTTCCGGGCCGTTGAGCTATCATTTGGTAGAGGCAATGCACGCTTTGACTCCGGCTCCGGGCCCTGCTCCCGCTCCGGACTCAACGGTCGTAAAGAAGCCCTGAACGAATATCGATGGCGTGTGCATCTATCGCGCAGTAGCCTTATCTTGGTGTAATGGTGCTTAGGGTAGCCTATCGTGCTTGTACACAATGCGCTGTTGCAGTAATAGTTCAATCCGATTCACCTCTAAATTTTACTCTTATGATTGCAGTGCTGCAAGTTAAGCACACGGAACCCGAGTAGATGAGCAGTCGAGAAATGAAAGACAAACAGTTCACATCTAAGTCATGTTTAAGTTAAGGTTTATCATGTTTCGGGAATAGATATAGTAAGAGTTCTATAGATCGTCCTGTCTATATCAACCATCAATCTAAGTAAGTCATCGATCTAATGTATTCGCTGTTTCACATAAAAAAAGATCAGACAGGCGAAAGACGAACCCTTGAGCACGTACCTCGCAATATATTAAAATATGTCAATATAGGTCGGTAGCGACAGATCTACGATCTAGCTTGGCGTATTGTTTTGTCAAGGCATATTGAAGATGGCAACCGATAATAGTATTGCGGGATATAACTTAGATTTCCTAGGTTGCTGTTATCGTGGGGGAGCGAAGGCTTACAGTTGCATTCCAATTGCTACCTTATTGCTTCCATGTCTGACTTACAACGATAAGATACCTGTCTGTCTTAGTGCCTTAGTAACTCAGCACTGGAAGCTAAAATATGGAAGATACTAGGTACTACCTACCTACCTACCTCTCTACCTGGCAGATGAATTGGAGCCAGCCCCGGAGGTAGCAACCTTTCATGGCTCCTTCTTTTCCATCTTTGGTTTCTCACTCAGGTTGCGCTGGTGGTTCTTTCCTTTTCAAATTCTCACTCAAAACCGGTCATATCATCATCCGGTACCTTTTCCCCCTTCGTCCCCACTACTCTCCCTATCAGCCAAGCCTCCCGTTTCCATACTCTTGACTCCAAACCCTCACATTATCTCGTGCCATCACCGCCATCACCACTCAAAGTTCAGCCTATTCATCGCCGGAAACCCCTAAGGAGTCACCGGCCGACGTCTCCCACCCACTTGTGCCCATCTGCAATCACACTCGGCGCGGCGCCTGCTCTCTCCGCTCCACCCACAGACAGGGTCCCTACGCTAGCCCAGGCCGCCCTGTACGCGCTAGAAGGTCCTTCTAGAAGGCCACCCCCGACACTTTGTGCCTGTCCTGTTCCTGAACCAGGGCCCTGGAATCCGATCCCCTTCTCCCCCCCGTTGACGTTCATGACGACAATTACAGCAACCGTTTCGCTTGACTTGTCACAAACACGTCAGGAGATTCCTTTCAATGCGCTGCTGCCACCGGAACACCATATTGCCGGATCTCAGAGCCATTTTTGGCTTCAAGATCATGCGTGTTTCGATTTCAAAACGTCTGGAACCTTACGTGATGCACCTCTCCTGAGCATATCTGGCTGGCTTGCATTAGGCATTGACGTGCGCAATCTTGGACACTCCGAACAGAAACGACAAAGAACTGGTCTTTCACGATAGGGCTGCTCAAACAACCCAGTCATAGGCGATAACGACGTTGAGATATTGCCGAGTTTCAAGCCAAGACACATGCCATCTGGGTTTGGCTCAGGCCCTGTTTGGTTCTGGCTCAGCCTGGTACAGTCTTGTATGCAGCTCCATGACTCCCAGACAATCCAGCATATGCGCATATGTCTGAGCTCCCATGTTTTTCGGAGTTTGTGACCTTTACCAGCAGTTCCTTTCCGCAATCACTCTCTTGCCAAGGGAATCGCCAGTAGATTCATCTCGGTCTCCATGGATGTTGCTAACGCTACTCTGAGCCGTCTCCCTTTTTGAGAGATCCAGATAATCGGTTTGCAGGGTCGATTCTCCCGCTGGTTGGCTCATGCTCACGCGCCCAGCTGCGCCCTGTCCATGTCCCCCGAGACTACTTCTGGCTCTAGGCCAATGATTAGCTGACCGTTGCACGCACTTGGTCCCTGGGTTTAGTACGGGAGCTTGTAGAGTTCATCCACGGTTGACCGGGGATGTCGATCTAGCTTGAGAGAGCAACATGATGCCGTGCGTGCTCGCTCTGATCAAATCTGGACCTGCCCCGACTACCCGGCACGCACACACTCTCCCATCATGGACTTCTCCCTGTTCTGCCATCCAGATTTGCCAGACGGAGGTTCCCGGCATGTGGGGATGATTCTGCTTGCGATCTAGTCTAATTGACAGACATGATTTTGACTGAGCCAGCTAATATACCAAACCCTGGATGTGTTATAACCCTCTGCTCCACACTGGTACATCCTGTCCTGCAACAAGAACCAGAGCTGTTTTCTCGCTTGTTGCCACGCCATCAGCTCGGCACCCACTACCTATGGCTCTTTTACCTGCAAAGCGGCGAAAAACCTGACATTGGCCGTTTTGTTGCTGTGTTTCTAAAGTCGCTCTTGGCCAGCTCAGTCTGGTCTAGTCCCGTGCTCTTCAAGCGAAGCGCGTTTCATGTTGGACTCGTGCCCCAATAAGCACCACCACCCAGCGCCCTCTCACCTCGTCTACTCAGAGAAAGCACATTCACAATTCTCTGTATGTGTGCAGGGGCTCTACGATGGCAAATTACCATCTAGGCAGTATGCCCTTAAAGCTTTGCTATTGCATTGTGTCTCTATCCTTGCTAGTCATGATGGATGCCAGGGGTGGCTCTTGTTTCTATATCAGGCACCCTGGGGACCTTGCCATGGGCATAAGATCGTCAAATTGACCACCCTCTATACCCTAGCCTTGGTTAACGGGGGTGGTCTCCGCAGCCCAGCACTTGTCTGACGGGGATCGTTCTCATACCGGACTGGGCAAAATCTCCAAGTGCTTTAACCTGCAGCATGAACACAGCAATACCAGTGATCCACTCCCTCTGCTACCCTGCTCTAGCTACTCCGTCATCAGACGATACAGGCCGGCCCTGGTGCTGGAAACGCTTGCCAGGTTACTAGGTCTTGTCTTAAATACGTTTAGTAACCCCAGGCCGGGAGCTAAAAGAGATCTTGAGAAGGGACCTATCCTATCATACAAAGTCGAGCATCACCGCATCAACTAACCCTCTTTCTTGTCAACGGTCTGACTTGGTTCTTGTGGCGGCATGAAATAATACTTCTTTTCTTAATCGACTCCTTCTCTTTATCCTTGCCGAGGACAGCAACTTGGAATTGTATTCGCATTCAACACTCTCCTTTGGACTTCTCACTACCACTACGACATTACAACTCCGGCCTGAGCTCACCCCCTCCAGCCCAGCCTTCCCGCACCCAGCACCAACATCTTACTCGTACGGAAACGGGAAAGCTTCTGACCCGGTGTGCCAATCATTGAAAATTCAGATATTATATGTGGCAAGCTGCTTAGTAGCTAACAACGCTATCGACTTACACACCATACTCCTTATAAGGCCCAGAAGTCTAACTTGACACACACAAATTCACACCGTCGTGTACATTACTAAATAATTCCTTCTCTCCTACGCCGTAGCCCGCAAGGGCTTCATCTTATCAAATTCTTTCCATTCAGAGCCCAGCGGCCGTCCAGAGCGGTTCGCTCTGGAGGACCTCATGCGTCGGAGGCACGCTGGCGGGCACCTATCGAGTGGGGGACTATACCGTGGATTATTCAGGCCAGGCATCCGGACAACAAAATCAACATCAACAAGCATATGATACGTCACTCCATCAGCGTTCACGACACCAGCAGCCTCGGGCCTCCATCCACCATACTGGAGGCCCGGCTGCTGGTATTCATGGCACCCCCGACCCGCATCACGGAAACCCTCATGTTCAGCACACCGCTATGTCCCAACACCACCAACACCCATCACCACAGATGGTGATGGATACATCCCATCTAGGCCATCATAGACTTGGGCCGCCACAGTTTGGAGCTCAAGGTCAAGTTATTGGGCCCATGTACCAGACTCTCTCGACTCCAACGCCGCCGAATCATCCTCAACATTCGGTTCCCGGCTCTAGCAACAAACGGCCGCGGCCAAGCGACCTCGATCTATCAGTTGCAAGTATGGCTGAATTAGAACACTCGGATCTCAGTGGCATGCAACAAACACCACTGGGTGCTGCTTATGCTCACGCTGCCGCCGTGGCCGTGTCGCAGTCTCAACACCAACCTATACATCACCACCACCATCTTCCCGATTCGGAGCCACCTTCCAAGATGATGCGCCGTGACGAAGGATTAGGAGGCGCCCCAAGTGTTGTGGGACAAGTCGGAATGCCAGATCCAGCACCACGACCGCGAGGACCAAAGCTGAAGTTCACACCAGAAGACGATCAGCTCTTGATCGAACTTAAGGAGAACAAGAATTTGACATGGAAGCAAATTGCAGACTTTTTTCCCGGGCGATCTTCAGGTACACTACAGGTCCGATATTGTACGAAGCTAAAAGCAAAGACTACAAATTGGACTGATGAGACAGTACGTAACTACATGTTTCAACAGCAAAGGGAAAATTTCTAACTTTTTACACTAGGACCAAAAGCTTCGAACCGCACTTCAGGACTACGAGAACGAGAAATGGAGAATCGTCGCCAATAAAGTTGGGACTGGCTTCACTCCCGCAGCGTGTCGAGAACGGGCTGAGCAACTAACAGTTGAGGATCCAGCAACTTTGGCGGCTTTGTCACAATCATTATCACCAGCCATAGCCTCGAACGCGGATTCCGATGAACACTTATATTCACATCATCAGCTTCAATAATAAACAAAGATATTCAAGACAGTGGAGGGTTTATAAAATGATATCGACACATCAGACACATCACATTCTCCTTTCAGCGCGTTTCTTATTCTTTCACGATCTTTCGGCCTACATCAAACACATTCGCTTGCACTCAGCTGCTCTCAGCCGACATAATTCATATTACGACAACTATTATCATCGTCTCAACCGACACTTCTTCTAGAGTTATCAATCCGATCACACCAATCCCAGCCCCAGTAGGGCACAGCACCCACGACTTTGTTTACCTTACCCGCCCCCTGTATTAATTTCTTCTGTTCAGTGCTTACAGGCCGTTTCATTTTGTTTCGTATTCGACACTGGCCTTTTCTGTCACAACTTCTTTTTTAACATTAATCATACTTCTCTTCCCCATTCTTTTTCTATTATTTGAGAAATGTCTTGTATCACATGTTTGTCTCCGAATGTCTATGATCTCCTATGTCGCTTTATGAAAAAAATTTAGACTTGGGAACCCCGGAAAAGGAGAAAGAATTATCTACATGCACCTAATATTCCCCATCCTTCAGCCAGGGGAAACTGTCCAATCGCTTGGGATATGTGGCTGATCACATTTTCTTGTCACTTATAACCCTTATCTTATTACTATATCCAACCTCTTAATTGTCAATACCTGTAGGAGAGCAAAAGCAGGATCATCAGCGGAGCAGGTTTCCTTTTCTGGCGCAGCGTATTCTCGGCTTTGTGTAGGTAAAATGAAGGACAAACACATGAGCATAATTTGATGTTTCTTGATACCACAGGAGGATACAAAAGAGCGGGAGTGCGTGGAGCATGCGACGGATATTGTTAAAGTGCTAAAAAAAAAAAAACCTTGGGAATGGATAAAATTCAGTCGGCCTTGGAAGAAGACCGCACTAGGTAATGAAGGAGAAGGATCTGCTTGATCATCATCAGAATCACGCCATGAAGCTCCTCTTGAGCTTCAGACTAGTAACACTAGAGTAATGAGAGAATGGAGTCTGTCTTGCTTCAACTCCATACTGCACATCCTGAAGCCTATAATTGAAGCCTTGAAACAAGATATAACGCCCAAACTGCAAAGGTTCCTTCGGATCTGGCTCATAGCCCCTGTCCGCTTTGTCTCACCGGAATCGGTCTCCACAGTTGAGCTAGACGAAACGAAAACGTTTATGCTCTAAATCCCTGTCACTCTCTGCGTCCCATCCCCATGAGATATAGAGGGGTGGCTGCGATCAGTTATGATATAGGTAAGGGACGGCGGAACCTTGCCACGTAGCTGTATGTACCGCACAATCGCCATGGTTGCCGACTGGCGGGCGCCCAGGTGCCGTCCTTGAAAGGGCTGCCAGCGAGCGGATGGAGCCGATGAAACGGAAGTGTGAAGCGCATAGTTCTAACCGTTAGGTGCCATGTCACCCGTTTTAAGGCGGCCGAGCCCATTCCACCGGTGTCCTCATGATCCCAATACTTTGTCGGCAGGCTATATGACCAGAAGAGTAGAGCAGGCCCGCCCTTGGCAGTGATGAGTTGCTGGCGCTTCCTGTTTGCCTGACAGCCCTGACTTGACAAGACCCGCATAGCTGTGGTTATCTCGTTGCATTACACCGCATAGCACGCGAGTCACGGCGCTAAACTCTACTGGTTCTGAGCCTGAGGCCATAGAGAGTGGTGGGCTATCCGAGTGCAGTATCGGAAAGGTGCGCACTGGCTCTGTGGTGAGATAGGTGGTGCCTCATTGTGACGTGGTGAGTGAGCAGACTTGAAAGTTCGGATGTGTGTACGCGGTTAGAAGAGGCGCGGAGGATGGTCACAAGACACCAAGAGTAACTGCCTGAAGGTTCCGAGGTAACACAAGATGAGCATCGCGTATTTTGCTCTGTTTGGGCAATTTTAAGCCCTGCAGTTGACTGTGTGTCGGGTACGGCTATCGAAGTCATCTCAGAGCTGAGGAGAAGCTGCTTTGCCGCATCTAGTTGTAGCTGACTGCCCGGACAACAGTACAGCCTGTACAGCACAGTGTATGCTGCAAAGCCGGGGAATAGAGAAGGTTACCGCCGCTGAAACATGTCGTGGGAAATCTCCGATATGCAGTCTCTAAGCGAGGCATTATGGCTGGCTGAGATTGTTTGATTCGATGTAGGTACTGTATAGAACGGTGCATGCGCATATCTCCATGCATCAAACTTTCCCGATCGGTCCAAAAGGAGGTATGAAACTGGATTCAAGTCCCGGCTGCTACGTTGACGATGTGTGATAGAGTTAGGGCGCAACACCCCCTTCAGTCTTGGTCATGAATTTGTCACACCGTGGACCGAAAGCTTCATTCATCCTAGGGCTATAATGGCTTGGGCTTTATCGGTCGGCGATGGTGCAGAGGTTGGGTCGATAACGGCGCGTTTTGGTGGTGATGCATTGTAACGCTGTACTTGGTTAGAATGCCTGCATGTTTTCCTTTGCCCCACGAGAGAGATGGCCCTCAAAACGTTTGTTTCATCTGGTTGGCAGAGAAGTTGTCGAGTCCGCTAGCGCACTCAATAATCACCTGTGTTATGGCCTATATCACTCAGATATTATAAGTTGGGTTAAGGTGATACCCCTGGTAATCGAGACCAAGCAAGAAACGAACATGGGCCAAACAAAACGAAACGAAACACGCCACTTTCGGAAATTCCCAAGCGCGTTGCTTAAATGCGAAAGGATATATTCCCGAATGCGGATAAGGACTTTGCTGATATTTTATCTCGTGCTCTTTTCCCAGTCAAGGTGTTGACGTTGGCCCGGAGCCGATCCCTAACCCTGGTCAACCAGACTGGCAGGTGTGTCTTTGCGCAGCACTTATGGCCCATGCTTGTCCCATTGTGCGGAGGAGGAGTTGGACTGACCACACTACCATAACCGATGGCAGGGCACGTCCCCAGATCTCCAATAGAGCCATAGCCATGACTCTGTCATCATTTCCTTGCATCTGTCCCGGAACAGTTGAAGTATCTTCCGAGTTGATCCACATCTAGGTTCCTACCATCCTCTACCAGCTCAATCAAGATGCTGTGGCCTGTAACCTCTAGTTCAGGGTCTAGAAAAGCTGCCATCTCGACTAGCCAGCCGTTGAAGTCCCTGATCTCGGTTGATCTGCCGGCGCGCACGTCTTGCAGCATGGAGCTTG
Source organism: Fusarium torulosum (assembly GCA_900312805.1). Lineage (NCBI taxonomy): Eukaryota > Fungi > Ascomycota > Sordariomycetes > Hypocreales > Nectriaceae > Fusarium > Fusarium torulosum. Next base: position 40,873 of record ONZP01000227.1, read on the forward strand.
TGTTTTCCCCAACCTTGTGACCCACTTGATAGATCATATCTTTTAGCCGCGAGTAAGAGAATCTTTCGTGCATGTTCTGAGGAGAGAAGTCGATGGTTGTCTCAGGCTGTGCCGATAGCTGTTCTTCCTGCTGTCCAATGATGTCGGCACTGCTCTCATGAGCTACGAGAAGTTGCAGCACTTGGCTTGCCTCGACCAGAAGCTGGTCAATGACTTGAGCAAGCACTCCATTGGATTCAATAAAAAGTGCACCATTCTTGCAGCCCAGGATAGCTGTCAAAGGATTGATTACCGAGTTAACAACTAGTTTCTCTAGTTGCAATATCCATAGCTCTCCTCTAGATGCTGATCTAGCATCCAAATGAGGTGCCTCCAGCAACTGCTTCGTTAAATAGGCTGTTTTCTGAACAGATAAGGCATTTGGAAGAACTGATCCCACGACTGCATCTGCCTGGGAAGCATGTTGGCTCTTGAATGTTCCTTGAGACGTCACACCATGTGTGGTCACACAAGCTAGGAAGTTAGGCTCATGGCTGCTGTGATAGCGATGAGAAACATAAGCTTGACCATGAGGGGGCCACAGTTTGGACATCCCGTTTTGTGCAAACATAACAGTACTGTTTCGATCCAGATACCCCCGGACTCGGTCCACTTGTGGCAGCGCAGCTGAAGCCTTGGTCGTGATGATGAGGTTCTTCAACCTATCTCCCTCGGCGACTTCTCGCACAGGACCAACATCTGGCTCGGTTTCTGTCCACCACTCAATATCGAAGTTTTTACTTCTTTCAAGCTTGCCTTGACGCAGAATTTCGATACCCTGGCCTTCGATCCACTCCTCCAATAACTCCTTCCTGTGAACAACCAGCGTGATTGGAGGTTTGTCGGGAGCCTGAGCCAGTGAACTTGCAAAGAGACGACCCAGGTTGCCAACTCCTAGGACGTATATGCGCTTGTCGGAATCGCCGGAAGCACGCGATGTTGAAGTGTCAGAACCATGAAAGGAAGCGATGTTCGATAGATTCCAAGCAAACAATGTGGGCGTCGGCCTTGCATCGTTACAGCATACTTCTAGCCATGAGGGTCTTTGAGAGTACATTCTAGCTGAAACTCTGGCCCGGCTCAATTTTTGGCGAGCTGTAAATCTGAAACAAGACGAGGAATTCAGTTTGAATAAGATAGATTTCATCGCTGGAGTGGCAGCTCGGAAGAGCTAGTATTATAGTAGAGCCAGTTATAATGGTAACTCCAGGGGACAGTTTTTCTGATCAGATCTGATACTGTCAGGTGATGCAACGGTGTCGTATGTTTTTAGGCTGGAAAACAATTGCTCAGAAAGGTCCAATTCAATGGAAATCATCGGACCGATAGGGGCCAAAGAGTGATGATGCAGTATCATTTGGTGGGATGTTCAAAGAACAATGGCGTGTCATGGTCCGATTTAACTTGGGATGAAGTTGGGAATGAGGCTGGTGATCTGAGTTCAATGCTGGGGCGGTGGAGTTGGTATTACAGTGTGAGGTATGAAGCCGTCACCACACACTGTACATATAGAGGATGGAAGCTGCGAACGTTACTTCCTGCTATATTCTTTACGTCTTTGAAGGCTGATATGAAAGTCAACACTTGTAGGTAGGTGAGAAGGGACGCAAGAAGCACTATCTACTAGGTACCTGCCTATATGCACTCCCAAATCCCAGTTAGGGAAGGGATTTAAGGAACTGGAAAATGCATGCATCACAGAACCACCCCTAGGTAGTCGTAGTACTGTATCATTTATCAACGCTGGCATAAGGTAACGTTATCCTATACCATGAGTTTCGATACAAAGCGAGAATATTTAAATCTCCTAGCCTCTTCGTTCGATCAACGTCTCCCGCACTTGGGTTGAACTTCAAGTCAATCGTTCTTATCCTGCCTGGCCAATCAACAAGCTAAAGCATGCTGCGTCTCCAAATGGCAGAGTGGGTTAAAAACGCGAATTGCACAGTAACAGTTGAGGTTTATTTAAAATGAGGTTCTCCATCGAGTCAAGGACCCGCTTGGTGCCTGGATTCCTGTGCGCACCAATAAAGGCACGTGTGTCATCTTTAGTTCGCCCCTTCAACGTCCTCACACTTCTTGTACGTCATTATACTTAATTAATCACCAATCTACTCCGTAAAGTACCAACACGCGCAATCGTTCAAGTTCTCGCATCTTGGTTCAATTATAGTCTTTTCTCTTCCAGAATCTCGGATTCATAAGCAGGACCTTCAGCTCCATTATCAAAATCTAACGTCGCTCGTAAAGTGCAACCATCGTGTGATGAAGTAATCGCTGCAAGTCCGGGCTTTCCTTATTCACGCACGTTTCCAACATCGAGACGATCCCTAGCACTTCAACACTTTCCACGCTCCCTAAAGATCACGGCGACGATGATTCACTGGCGTTAACTCCCCACAAAACTGCCATTTTTCTTTATTTGACAAAGCGTCCTGTCCAGCACTCACACTCATCTTAGCCTAGGGCACATTAGGCACCTCGTGTGAATTGTTCTACAAACGCATCACTCACTATGGCATCGGAGGATGCAGATTCCGAAAACCGAGAGGTCGGTAAGGCGGCGCTTCTTGATCGAATGGTCGCTGCTGCACAAGAAAGTGCTTCGCAAGACGATGGCCAAGAAGAACAGCCAAGTACTGAAGGACTCAACGAAGAAGATGTGCTAAGGAATTTGACTGGTACTGTCAGGGACCAAAATGAGTTGGAACGCGATATCACGCTCCAGGCCAACGCTGCACTGAACGAAGCCGAGGATAAAAAGGATCAAAATCGTATTGAAAAATTGCAAGCGACCAAGCATCGGCTTCAACTGCAACTAGACAAGGAGAAGAAGAGACTCGAAAGGGTCGCTTCCAGCAATGTCTACCAGTCTAGAAGCGTCCAGAAAGCAATTGCTAAATTGGACGGCGAGATTCGACAAGTTAGTAACGACATTACGGATTTTCAAGCCCGCATAGACAAGCGTCATGAAGAGAACTTGGTTGAAGATCCCAAAAAGTCGAAGTCGTCCAAACTTCCGGGCGAAAGCAATCGCGAATACTTAATTCGAACTGGGAAAATCACACCATTTGCAAAAATTGGGGGACCGCGGCCTGCCGAAATCCAGGGTCAGCTTGCCGACACAATCCTGGATGCAGAAGAGGATGCGGCAGCAGAACAGCTCGAGGGAGAGCTCGAGGGGCCGGCATCTCATCAACGCCTTCGCCGACCCGGGTTTGCCGATGAGCTCGACTCTGAACCTGAGCCGTCTCGACCGGTCCCAACTGCCGAGAGTGAATTTTCGCTGCGGCCGAGGAAGAAACAGCGTGTTGAAAGAGAGCGCAGCCCATCTGCGAATTTTGAGCCTGAAGCATCTGGCTCTGAGTCTCATGATGACGACGTCTGGCAACAAGGAAATGAAGACGATCTCATCAGGGAGCAACGCCGTCAGGCTAAAGCCAAAGCCAAGGTTGCTGACCAGGAGCAGATTGATCTGAGTAAGATCGATGATGGCAACGAGGCACATTTCAAGGTGAGGCTGAACGATTGGGTGACTCGTAGAAGCCGCGCGAGAAGGGCCCGAAGACAGGCAGCCGAAGTATCTGTCGATGCTGACGAGAGTGACGACAATGAGGAAGAATGGTTCAAGCCTGCGCCTGATTTCCCAGATTACGACTTCGGCGATGGCTTGAAACTTCCCGGAGATATTCACCCTTCACTTTTTGGATACCAAAAAACAGGGGTGCAATGGCTTGCCGAACTCTACAAGCAAAATGTGGGAGGCATTATTGGCGATGAAATGGGTTTGGGCAAGACTGTACAACTAATAGCCTTCGTTGCAGCACTTCACTACAGTAAGAAGCTACGCCGTCCCGTCATTGTCGTCGCTCCAGCTACCCTTCTTCGGCAATGGGTGAGCGAGTTCCATCGATGGTGGCCACCACTTCGTGTATCCATCTTACATGCTTCGGGAAGCGGCATGATGAACCCCAAGTTCGAAGATGAATATGATCTGGACCATTTCCAGCCTCTCGCCACCAAGTCAGAAAAGGCTGCCAGGAAAATTGTCAATGGAGTAGTCAAAAGCGGACATGTTTTAGTCACGACTTACACTGGCCTTCAAACATACGCAGAAACTCTGCTACCAGTCCAGTGGGATTACGCGGTTTTGGATGAAGGACACAAGATCCGAAATCCCAATGCTGAGATTACTGTCACTTGCAAGGAACTCAACACACCGAACCGCGTGATTCTCTCAGGAACACCCGTTCAAAACAATCTCACAGAGTTATGGTCACTCTTCGATTTCATCTACCCTATGCGACTGGGTACTCTCGTCAACTTCAGAGCCCAATTTGAGATTCCCATTCGTCAAGGTGGATATGCAAACGCTTCCAACCTACAGGTTATGACAGCAGAGAAATGCGCAGAAGCTTTAAAGGAAACTATTGGGGAATACTTGCTCCAGCGTCTCAAGGTCGATGTTGCTGCTGACCTTCCGGAAAAAACCGAGCAAGTTTTATTCTGCAAGTTGACTGATGGCCAACGTAAGGCGTATGAGACCTTTATCAGATCGGATGAGGTCTCGGCTATTCTGAACAGAAGACGGCAATCACTTTACGGCATTGATATCCTCCGTAAGATTTGCAATCACCCCGATCTGCTGGATAAGACTTTAGGGAAACAGGCCGGATATGACTTTGGCAACCCTAAACTGTCTGCAAAGCTTCAGCTCACAAAAGACTTGCTGCAGAAGGTCATGATCCCTAACGGCCACAAAACGCTGCTCTTTTCGCAAGGCAAACAGATGCTCAACATTATTGAAAAGTGCATCAGTGAATGCGGGATCTCGTACGTTCGCATGGACGGCGAGACCCCTGTGGACCATCGCCAGCCAATGATTGACAAATTCAACGAAACTCCCGATATACATGTGTTTCTCATGACAACTCGAACCGGAGGATTGGGAACAAATCTCACAGGTGCCGATCGAATCATCATCTTTGATCCTGACTGGAACCCCTCAACCGATCTACAAGCTAGAGAAAGAGCATGGAGACTAGGTCAGAAGAAACCAGTAAAGATTTACCGACTCATGACTGAGGGGACTATTGAGGAAAAGATATACCATCGCCAGATTTTCAAGCAGTTCATGACAAACAAAGTCCTGAAGGATCCAAAGCAGCGCAGCAGTTATGATCTGTCAGACCTCTACGATCTCTTCAGCTTCAACACAGGTGAAAATGCAAGTGCTAGCCGAAGCGAAGTTTTCAAAAAAGCCGAAGTGGCTTTGGTCAATGGGGGCGAGGATGGGGGTGTACAACTAAACTTGCAACTCACTGGGGGTCTAAAACACGACGATGACGTGGAAGGCCAAGAGCTCCAACAGATGGGCATTGTGGCTGCTATGGAGGAATTCAAAGAAGACAAGTCCGTTAATGACGAGAAGCGCATGTTGGAAGGTATTTTTGCCAAATCAGTCAACAACGCTTACGATCACGAAGCCATTGTCAATGGACCGCAAAAGGCAAAGGCAGATATTTCTGTCCTTCAACACGAGGCAAATCAGGTAGCTCGTGAAGCTGCAGCACACCTTCGTCAAGCCGGCGCAGAAGCGCGAAGAGTTCCCATAGGCACTGTGACTTGGACTGGTGAGGTCGGGCAAGCTGGTCGACCTGGAGCCAATCGTCGCCGTGGAGGACCAAGCTCAGCAGGTATCATGAGCAACCTGGCAGATCGGCAAGGTCTTGATCCTGGAAGTGGGAGGAGTTCCCGCTCAGGAACCCCCGGCGCAAACAATAATTTGAAGTCCAAAGACTTTGTGGCTATGATCAAGACGTTTATCAATCGTCACAATGGCCGAGTCCCTAGCAAGATGTTGGTGGACCACTTCAACCCCCACTGCCCCGGAAAGAAGCAGAGCGACGAATTCAAAGCCGCGTTGGACAAGGTTGCAGTATTAAACAAGACTGGAGGCGCGGGGAGAGGAATATGGACATTGAAACCCGGAGTAAAATAGACAAACAGGTATCTAACAGGAACTACTTGGCGAGGAGTTGGGAGAGTGTTCTCATTACTTATACTGGACCATTACTTACGAATGCACAAATTGCTTAATATCATACACTTCACCGTAAAACTGCAAGTCACCACATGTAGGAACAAGTCTGGGGCAGGATGATTCATAGGCCTTCTTCGGGCGAATTCATAACTGTCTACTGCTTCCTAACACATAGCAAGACCAGGCTCTGCAGTGTAGACTGGAGACCAGGCGAAAAAGCCGTTCTCCTCGTGATTCTCAACGCCACAGAGAAACCAGATAGCGAAACTCCTGTTCGATCCAAGCCACCCAAGAGTGAGAAGCTCAGAGACGACGACCACGGCGACCACCCTTTCTGCGGGTAGAGTCGGAAGGAGTAGGGGTAACGTCCTCAATTCGGCCGATCTTCATGCCAGCACGGGCAAGGGCACGGAGAGCGGACTGGGCACCAGGACCGGGGGTCTTGGTACCGTTACCTATATGTGAATTAGCATGGTTATTGTGATGAGCGACACTCGATTGAACATACCACCGGTGGCACGGATCTTGATGTGAAGAGCGTTGATGCCAAGCTCCTTGCAGCGAGCAGCGACGTCCTGGGCAGCCAACATGGCAGCGTAAGGGGAGGACTCGTCACGGTCGGCCTTGACCTTCATACCACCAGTAACACGGGTGATAGTCTCACGGCCACTGGAATCACCCAAATTAGCCTCGTTGGTCCATAGAAAAATTCCCCAAGCTCTTGTTGCTTCTGTTTCACGGGTTGACGAACCTGAGATCGGTGACGTGGACGAAGGTGTCGTTAAAAGAGGCGAAGATACGGGCAACGCCGAAGACCAGCTCGCCTATAGTAACATTCTTGTCAGTTTCTGATTCTTTTTTTCTGATTTTTGTTTTCGCATCTCGTCGAGGGGGGGTCGCATACCATCGCGAACGGAAGGTCCGAGGGAGATGTTCTCCTGGGGAGCGCGGGTGGTGGTCTTCTTGGGAGCCATTTTGAGAATCGGGCGACTGCTGGTTGTTTCGTCACTTGGCGGAGAGAATGAAGCAAAAAAGTAGGGGAAGTCTGTGGGATGCGATAATAGTTTGGGCGACGTCGAGCGACGATTTAGGCAGGCGGTGGGATCTGGCAGTGGGTCGCTCCTTTCGAAAACCCTACGGCCCACAGTTCCTGCCGTAAAAATTTTCTTACCTAGGCTGGAGCTCTTCCCTTTTCTTCTTTTCTTTATCCCACGCTTCTTCGACAACACTAACGCCTTCAAACAGCTAGCCAACAAAATGGGTGCTACGTATGTTATTCCTCCCTGAGGACGTGGACGATATGGCCAGTCGCTTTGGTTCCCGAGATTTCTTTTGCAGATTGCCGCGGTCCTCTCGCTGGAAAGTCGCGATCTCTTGAATGAGATTGTTGATCTGCCAGCTCGATCTTTCTCGAGCCTCTCCCTCAATTGCTTAGGCTTGGAACATGGTTTGGGCATTGAGAGACGTTGCTTGGGGTGTTGGAGATGAAGATGAAAATTCTTCTTTCTTAAAATCATTATCGTTCAATTATGCATGGTCGCTGGAATGCACTGTGCAATAATTCTTCGAGTATTTTTCTTGAACTTTACGTTCGAGGTCTTGTCGGATGAGTGGTCAAGGGAAAACACCAAGGCACTCGTGCCACGGTCTCCTTCAGCTCACCGATCAAAATCATCTTTCGAGTTAGCCAAGCAGAGAATGCTGCATCGCAACAGTTCTCGCACCGGCGCTCTGTTCCATGCCACGCCTGTGGTATTGTGGATTGCGAGCTAATCTGATACATAGCGTTCCTACCAACGACCAGATCTTGGTCCCTGAGACCCTTCTCAAGAAGCGCAAGTCTCAGGAGAAGGCTCGCGCTGAGCGCACCGACGCCGTTGAGAAGAAGAAGGCCGTGAGTACTATCCCTCTTTTACCTTGGCACTATGATGGAAAACATATACATTCTTCAACTAGACTTCGGTCGATGCTGTTGATAGTTAACCTTCTTTCGGGTCTGACATTGCCTGACTGATTACAATCATTTGTTTATCAACTTGAATGACATGGACTAACCAGTTTGAAATAGGCCAACAAGGAGAAGCGTCAGGTCATCTTCAAGCGTGCTGAGAAGTACGTCCAGGAGTACCGCTCCGCCGAGCGTGAGAAGATCCGTCTTCACCGCGTTGCTAAGAGCGAGGACTCTGCCTTCGTCCCTGCTGAGGCCAACCTGATCTTTGTCGTCCGTATCAAGGGTATCAACAAGATGCCCCCTAAGCCCCGCAAGATCCTCCAGCTTCTCCGTCTCCTCCAGATCAACAACGGTGTCTTCGTCAAGGTCACCAAGGCCATCACCGAGATGCTTAAGGTCGTTGAGCCCTGGATCGCCTACGGTTACCCCAACCTGAAGACCGTCAAGGAGCTCGTCTACAAGCGTGGTTACGGAAAGGTCAACAAGCAGCGTGTTGCCCTTACTGACAACTCCATTGTTGAGGAGAACCTCGGCAAGTACGGCATTGTCTGTGTTGAGGATCTCATCCACGAGATCTACACCGTTGGCCCCAACTTCAAGCAGGCTGCCAACTTCCTCTGGCCCTTCAAGCTCTCCAACCCCACTGGTGGTTTCCGCACCCGCAAGTTCAAGCACTACATCGAGGGTGGTGACTTGGGTAACCGCGAGGAGGCTATCAACGCTCTCGTCCGCCAGATGAACTAAAATGGTTGTTTTAAAAAAAGGCTTTTAAGGGATCGGTCAATAGGACCTTACGGATTCAAAAAAGATTTGCATTGGCTGCTCGGCGTTCTTATTCATGACAGGGAAAAGGCAATTGATACCGTGATTAATGACACCCGAGCTTTCAAATTCATCCGTCTGTGACCGTTCATTGATGTGCAAATTTGTGAAGAAAACATCTCACGTGCCCCCGTTGGTAATATCCCCAGTTAAGGAATTAATAATGTTGCTCGTATTTGTGGAGGGTCCACTTTTAAATATATGAATGCTATTGACTCTTACATATTATGAGGCGTCCCAGGTATTCTACATCTTGATATCGAAGCTTGTGCCGCATCCACAACTGCTCGTAGCAAGCGGGTTGTCGACAATCTTAAACTGCGAGCCGATCAACTCCATTGTAAAGTCCACCTTGCTACCTTTGAGTAGATCGAGAGATGGCTCATCGAGGATAATCTTCGGACCTTCTTCCGAGGCAATAGCCGGGTCGGCGTCGTCGGGGATGTATTGGAAGATAGTGTCGTCTTCGTTAATAACGGATGACCATTCGGCAGTGTCTTTGGCTGGTAAAGTGATAAGGCTCATAAGATATTGGAAGCCATGGCAACCGCCACTCTCGACTTGAATCCTCAAGGCAAGATTTGGGTTGCCATCCTTATCCATGATCTTGTTGAGACGCTTTGGACGTCAGTAATGCCTCAAAGCGCAGCGATCGGTTCGAAATACCTTTGCAGCTCGGTCGGTAATCTCTAGCAGCATCTCATTGCCATCCTCATCTTGCTGGGGATTCAGTATAGCCCGTGTCTTTTGCCGGACAGCAGAAGTCGAGAACTGCCGTGTCGCTATCTCGTGTGATCTGGAATCTAACGACCGTCTTGGATCAACATATGCTCTAGAATGTGTAACGTATAACTGAGGGGCTCGGAGGCCAAATGGCGGAATGCATCGCGGGATAAGGAACTCGAGAGGTGCCGAAGCCTGGGCAGCTTTTGTTGCGTAGCTTCGTCGTGCAAGTTGTATGAAGGATGCGACGGTGGATTGCGCATGCGCGCAGTGAATTCGGGCCATCATGGAAGTAAACACTGTACTGAATCGGTGTTGTAACGATAATGGATGATGTTGGTGGTGAGTGGAATTACGTAGTGAATGCTGAGAAATCCATGCCAGAGGCCGAATCCATCCGCTTGCCTCCCGGACCTCGAAATTCTTCTGCGGACCGGCTCAGAAGGCAAAATAGTACGTACCGACCTCTAATATCCTCCACCTTGACTGAGAGGGACAGAAAACACGAAAACAGTTCGAATAACTATACAATATTGATACCAGGTAGGGGGCTCTAATTCATCTCTCATATAGCCCACTAGAATTTGGTCGACTACTATATTTCACCCAGTTTGATTGATATTAGGATATAAAGCATCAGCCATTGGGATATACGTCCAGGTAATGTTCTTTTTGTCCCCCACTTGACAGAGAGGGCACAGTGAAAAGACAACCTTTCTATCTAAAGCGGAGGCCAGTAGTTGTATATCTACAATACACGAGCTGTAACAAATCAAGCAATGGTTTCTTGAAGCAGTGTTGGATATAGATAAATACATACTCTCCTGACCTTAAATAAAAGGCATGCTCAACTGTATAAGCTTGTGACTCATTTTTCACTTAGATACTGTTGACGTATAGTTTTCAGCCACTCGTGGCCGTGCAAAAAGTGCCTCTCTGCTCGTTAACCTAGCCCCACTCCCACAATCTAGGGAATTTTCCTTCTGAACAACCCCGCGCACTCACTCGCGAACTTGACTTGAGCCAGCAGACAAGTTTTAGTGTCAAAGAAATCGCCCAACATGTCTCGATTTTTCCGCGGCGGCGACGACAGCTCTACCGACAGCTCCAGCGACGAGGAGGAGCTCTACTCCGAGGAGGAGGAGGAGAAGGAGCAGCAGCAGGACTCCCAGGAGGAATCTTCCGAGGCCGATAGCGACGACTCGAGCAGCGACGAGGAGGGTGGAAAGGGAATCAACAAGTTCTTGAAGGATGCATCCTCCGATAGCGAAGACAGCGACGATGAAGTACGAGCCAAAGTCAAGAGTGCAAAAGACAAGCGCCTAGACGAGTTGGAGTCGTCCATCAAGCAAATCGAGAACGGCCAAAAGAACGGAGACTGGACACTCATCTCTGCCGGTACGAGACAACCTATTCATCTCCGATTTTTTTTTCTTGAAGAAACTAACAACAACACCAGAATATGAGAAGCTCAACCGTCAGGTCGCCAAGCTGCCTGGCAGCAGACCCCCAAAGCCATACATCCGTATTCTTGCCGAGCTTGAGGACTTCATGAACGAGTCTCTCGCCAAGCAGAAGGTCACCCCCAAGAAGATGAACGCCATCCAAGCCCGATCTCTCAACGCCGTCAAACAAAAGGTCAAGAAGACCAACAAGGAGTACCAGAGCCAGATCGATGCCTACCGAGCCGATAAGGATGGTTTCATGGAGTCGTCGGACAACGAGCCTGTTGCTCCTGCCCCCACCAAGTCCAAGAAGGTCTCTCTCCAGGTTGACGCTGCTCCTGCCGAGGATGGCGATGATGATGGTTTCGCTACTGTTGGTAAGGGTGGCCGCACACTCCAATACACCCCCGAGAGCATTTTCAAGAACCTGCGAACCATCATGGAGTCTCGTGGAAAGAAGAACACCGACCGAACAGAGCAGATCAGGGTTATGGAGAAGCTCAACGAGATCGCCAACACCCCTTACCAGAAGATTCGTGTTCTCCTTACTCTTGTCTCTACCCGCTTCGATGTTGGTTCTGGTGGCGCTTCTGCCATGACCGTCGAGAACTGGAAGGCTGCCGAGAAGGAGCTTTCAAGCCTTCTTCAAGTTCTCGAGGAGAACCACGACTACGTTGTTGTTGAGAACGCCGAGGAGTGGGATGACGACGAGAAGCCTCCTAGCCTGCAGGATGGCGAGAAGCACATCAAGGTTCCTGGAAGCATTGTCTCATACATCGAGCGCCTTGACGACGAGCTCGTCCGCTCTCTCCAGAGCATTGACCCCCACACCTCTGAGTACATTGAGAGATTGCAAGACGAGGGTTCTCTTTACAACATCATCTTCCGTGGCCTTCTCTACTACGAGTACCTCCGAAAGGACGACTCGCTTGAGATTCCTCAAGATAGCGTCAACCGAATTGTTATGCGCCGTTTGGAACACGTCTACTTCAAGGTAAGTTTCATTTTTGCCACAGATCTTTCGGCGACTAACACGTTTTTAGCCCGCCCAGGTTGTCAAGACCTTCGAGGAGAACTGCTGGAAGACCGTCGGCGAGTCTATTGAGTCCGTCATCACCCCCCGTGACCAGGCCCAGAACGCTGGTAACCTCGTCAACGTTCTCTGCAACTACCTTTTCAGTAACAGCGACGGTATTATTCGTGCCCGAGCTATGCTGTGCCAGGTTTACTTCCTCGCCCTTCACGGCGAGTACTACAAGGCTCGTGACATGATGTTGATGTCGCATCTTCAGGAGAACATCCCCAACTTCGACGTCCAGAGCCAGATCCTCTACAACCGAACTCTGGTCCAAGTTGGTCTTTGTGCATTCCGCCAGGGTCTCGTCTACGAGGCTCAGAACACCCTCCAGGAGATTTGCGGCAGCGGCCGCCAGAAGGAGCTGCTCGCCCAGGGCGTCATGATGCAGCGATACAACCAGGTGTCTCCCGAGCAGGAGCGCCTCGAGAAGCAGCGACAACTGCCTTTCCACATGCACATCAACCTCGAGCTCCTCGAGTGTGTGTACTTGACATGCAGCATGCTCCTCGAGATCCCTCTGCTGGCCCAGACTGGCTCTTCCCCTGATGTCAAGAAGAGAGTTATCAGCAAGACCTACCGACGCATGCTCGAGTACCACGAGAGACAAATCTTCACTGGTCCTCCTGAGAACACCCGAGATCACGTGATGCAAGCATCCAAGGCCTTGGCTGCTGGTGAGTGGAAGAAGTCGATTGATTTCATCCACAGCATCAAGATCTGGGATCTCATGCCTAGTGCTGAGGAGATCAAGACCATGCTCTCCAAGCAGATCCAGGAGGAGGGTCTGCGCACCTACCTCTTCACCTACGCCCCCTTCTACGACACCCTCTCCACCGAGACCCTCAGCGCCATGTTCGAGCTTGACTCGACCAAGGTTGCGGCTGTTATCAGCAAGATGATCAGCCACGAGGAGCTTGCTGCTTCTCTGGACCAAGTCACATCCACCGTTATCTTCCGTAAGGGTGTCGAGCTCAGCCGTCTTCAGTCCCTTGCTCTGGCCCTATCAGACAAGGCCAGTGCGCTCATTGAGAGCAACGAGCGAACTTTGGAGCAAAAGACACAGGGAACTTCAAATGCCTTTGAGCGACAAGGCGGCCGAGGCCGAGGAGGAAGAGGGCGAGGTGGTGGCCAGCGAGGAGGAGCTCGCGCAGGCGGTAACACACAGCGACAAGCTGGTGGAACACAGTTCACGGGCGGTGCGCTGGGTGCGGCTGTCCGAGGTTAGGAATTGGGACAGGAGAATGAACGAGATGAGGCGTCTTAGTCGTTTGCATTTTGCATGGGATGGTTTCTTTTAATGAAAAGGGGCGATGATGCGGAAGCAGTCGCTACGTGTCACTAGGTCGAAACGGAATCAGGAAACATAGAACTCGTCAACATTGTGCTTGTGCTATTCTGTAAGAGGTGACAGGTTTGCATTAATGCATTGCAGGTAGAAGTAGAAGAAGAAGGAAAAGTATGTTAAAAGTACTTTAGCAGGCAAAATCTATGAGACCAAAATCTTTAGACCAAGCTAATGTGATCGGTGGCCTGAGAAATGTTGAGGAGACATACTGTAAACCAATATATTATCACCGAGTACGGTAGATGTGAATACAAAAGGAATATGTCAACGTAGAATATGTATTTCGCAAGATTATAGGTAACATTCGGCCTCTGAGAAATTACTCCTTTGGGCGAGCATGGTAAGAGTTGAATCGAGGGTCGGCATTCTTACCGGTCATATACTCGGAGCACAAAGCCGCTGAGCACGTACCCATCATTATAAGCGACGACGGCCTTTGAGACACCAAAGATATAAACGAGTATCAACCTTTCAACCGATAACATTCATGAAACTTGCAATTATGGACGTGGCCTCGGACTTTGTACTTTGACCGATGAACCACGAGCGATGACTAAGTTGGCGCGCGCTCCAGACGGGCTCAATCAGTCAGCGATTTCCAATCTTGTCGACTTTTTTCATGGTGGAAATGGACGGCTTCTGAGTGGTCGAAAGGGCCGAAAACCTGGGGACATCATGAGGCAGACTCTCCTTTTTTGTATTTAGAGGCACTTCTCAAGTTCATTTTTCTAGAAGTATTTTTCTTTCTTTAATAATGAGAGCGTTTTTGCGGTTTCAACTTTATACGAACGCTACACTTAAATCTCGAACGCTGCCACTTGGACTATTTGCGATACCCCCTTTTTATCAGCCTACATGTGCAAAACCTCATATTTCGAATAGACTTTTATTATCGAGGACTTATCACCAGAAAGCAGCCATGTCTGAGTCAAAACCCGAAGAGACCATAAAGCCTGTCGAGGATATCAAGGCAGAAGCAGAGGAGCTTCCTCCGTTGTCCGATCATGACTTCAAGGCTTATAACCGGATGGCCGATCATATGAACTATTTTGTAAGATTCGCTTAATGTATATCATATGAGAAGCACTAACTAATGCGCTCTAGCACGAGAATTTCAGAAGGTCATGGAATCTTATGTGGAATGCCTGCGCAGATAACCGCCGACCTCAGGGTATGTCACTCAAGCAGTTCATCATGCAAGGCCTGCAATTCGCCGAGCATCTCACTGTGCACCATAACATCGAGGAGACGTACATCTTCCCCGTGCTGGCCAAGAAGATGCCCGAGTTCCGTGGAGGACGCGCCGAGTTGCTGCGCCAGCACAGACAGATCCACGCGGGCCTGGACCATTTCGAGGAGTACCTCAAGAAGTGCAGGACCGGCGACGACGAGTTTGAGTTGAGTGTGCTAAAGACCAAGATGGAGACTTGGGGTGAGGTGCTGTGGAAGCATTTGGACCAAGAAGTTGAGACACTGGGGGCGAATAATATGAGGAAGTATTGGACCAAGGAGGAGATTTCGAGAATGCCAATGTAAGGGGACTGAGGGGATGGTTATGAAAGCGCCTGTATGATATGTTATTTAGCTCTTAATTTACGTACACATAAACCGCAGGTCTCTGAGCGCCCGTGTATAACTCCCTGTATGGTATCACTATTCTAAATGCGAAAGCTACTAAATCGGTCTGATGAACTGTAATGCAGCTCGCAATACCAGCAAATTTATCTCTGATCCTTGTTTGTCTCATGCGCCGTGGTATCCAAGAGCGCGAATCGATTTCTCAAAAGTGCGCCAGCTGTCAGGCTCTTTGCCACACGCGCACAGTCTCACATATCACTCTAAGCTGTCTGACGCCACACGCTCTTCATCGCGTTGGAAGCCGGCCATGTAGCGATAGCCGCGACCACAATCTCAGGCAAGAAGCCGGTCTCGGTACCCCAGTGCGCCGACAGAGGCATCCAGGGAAGCGTGCCAAGGAAGGCAGCTTTCCAGTTCGTCTTCCACTCCTCCTCGACAGCGATATCACCGCTTGGCGTCCTGCGCACACGTTCAACCAGCAAACGTACGAGTTCAAGGGCAACCCAGGCGGCCCACGAGCGGGCAGCCCAGAGACCGAGTTTGTTGCTGACCCTTTGCGACAGGTTGGTTGCGCCCTTGCAGGTCAACCAACAAGCACCCTCACCGATGGCGTATGTGAAGTTGAAGAAGATCTGCACGACAGCAAAGGCAGTGTTGACCCGGTCGGGAGGAGGCACCTTTTGGCCATTTTCGTCCAGCTTCTGACCGCGCAAACGCATGACGAGGTCTCTAGCCTCGAGATATGTGCCGATTATGCCCCACAGACGGTTCATGGTGCGCCACTCGCCCATCATGGTGGTGAAGCCCTGGATGTACCTGGACAAGGCGAAAGCCTTGGTAGCAAGCGGCGGCGCAGTCGCAGTCGCAGTGGACAGAATTACGGAGGTGGAGGGCGGTAGCTTGAAGGCCATCTCGACGACCTTGCGGGCAGAGTGGCGGAGAGTAGTCCGGCCGAGGATATCGAGAATAGCACCGATCAAACGAGCGGAGTATGTGGTGAAAAGGAGGACGGTGTCTGTGCCACCACGCGTCTTGATGACACGGTCAAGGTGTAGGATGAAGGCATCGATGGCAGAGGGCGACTTGAGGAGTCGCGCAAGAGGAGAAGATTTAGGTGTAACATTATTTTTATTACTGTTACTGTTATTGTTGTGGTTGTTGGTGTTGTTGATGTTGCGGCTCTTTTCAAAGGTCTCGGGGGCCGGAGGTGTATCGGCGACAACGGGCTCCGCCGAGGGAATGACGATGGCCTCGGCGGGAGACTCTACAGCGGTCTCGGTCATGGCGGAGGATGATTCGGGAAGGAGAAGCTCACGGTGAGCATTTGGGGGGGAAGTTAAGTTATGGAAAAAGGAAGAGAAAGTGTCAGAGAATCAGATGATCAAGTGAGAAATAAAATAAAATTAAGCAAAGCCGCAAAATATCAAGTTGCGGAACGTAGTCCCAAGCAAGGTACCTTGGTTATTAGCGGATGGACGTGGGGAACTGTGGGAATTTTGGGGGGCCTGGGGGCATGATTTTTTTATCAATCAGTAGAGACGTCCACTAAAGATAAAAAAGATCGCAGTGTTGACCGAGGCCGCAGGTGAAAGCTCCGCGTGGAGGGCCTTGGTTTAGCTCGTGCCTCGGTAGTTTGAAGGATATGATTCGTTGCTAAGGCCCGAGAGAAAGGCCAGGGACAGGGTCACAGGGTTACAAGGGTTAATAGACGTTCGATGGAGTTTTGTAGTCAAGGTCAAGACCAGAGACGATATTCAACTTAAGTAAGAGATGAGGGATTTCATGTTTGTTTGTCGAGAAGAGATGTCATACAGGGTATACTGTGTATCCCATTGGATCTCTCATCGCTTTGCCTTCCGATCGACAAGCGACGGAATATGCCAGTCTCTGTGAAACTATGAATCGACCAAAATAGGCAATTTTCTCCTAGGAGGCCGTGATCACCCTACGTACCTTAGAGAATGGCATTTCCTATTTGACTGTGACTGGATTGACGGAGCTACGGGCCGTCCGTCAGCCGACGTCTAAAACTGCGCCTACGCTTACCTCGTCATCAGGCTGAGATTGAGATGGATGAACCCGACAATCACATGTCATTGTCTTTGTCTTTGTAGCACTTGACGAGTGATCGGTCAACGAGTAACGTGACTTCGTGTTCTGCTCGTGTTAACTAATAAATGCATTCCTGTTAATTTCTTCACTCTCGCGTCGCTGTCTCGACCTTGGCCATGGCCATGGCCCTTTATGCTGCCTGAAGCTCCACGTGGGCCTGGCTGCATCCGCTTCTACTGGATAAGGCAATCATGCTTCTCTCAGACTGCCCCTGGAATTATCCATTCTAATCACAATAAGGGGCATTCTCAAAGAAAATCAGCATGAATAAATTTATGGAAGTGAACGCAATTATACGATGACTTCTTAGAGAAGTCCAATAGTCGACAACGCTTGAGCTATCCTCTTGGCCCATTACGGCAAGTCTCAAGTGGAGGCTGTTGCCTTGCTCTGCTGGCTTAACAAGGATCTATTTTCTGCTTACTCCAACATCTTTCGTTCGATCGATCGAGAGATATAAAGTCCCCTTTACGTTCCGCTGATTTGGATCGCATTCACATCCAAAGCATTTATTTCCAAGCAACAAGAAACATGGCCAGCACCAAAACAAAGCTCCCAGGTTTCGGCCTGCCTCTCAACTATCACGTTGCTCGAAAGCCATTTCCTGTCCTGCTCTCTGATTCTAACCCGGACAATATAAGCACCTGGGGGGCTACAACTTTGACCGTTCGGGAGGTCTGCATGCTCAAAGTCATAGAGGAACTCACTAACAAGCCTGAATGGTGGCGCAAAGTGAACGACCCAGACATTGTGGCCAAATGGATGAAAGAGGCTATGGCGATGCCCTGGGCAGAGTATCGCCCAAACGGGGATTTCACCCAGCTTATGGCTAATGCTGTAAGTATCATCCATGCATATACGTGACTATTCTCTATCAGATTGAGAATACTGGCTCCACCCAAATAATAGGCTACCTTTACTAACAGGCCTACCAGTGCATCGATGAGCTACGCAAAAAGGCAGAAATTTATGAAAAAACAGGACTCATTCCTGTCATGGACTACGATACCGCTGCTATCAAGTCAGACAAACTAGTTCCCCAAGAGCTTCGTGAAGCCCTCAAAGCTGCCGTTGCTCCTCTGGAGAACGTCCCTGAGGACCTAAAAGATTGGCATCCTGGTAGCGACGGCAAGGTTCTCGACCTTGTGCACCCGTCTCTCTGGCCTCTAATCTACGGACGCTCTCGCATTCTCACACACAAGCGTATTAGTGTCGAAGAAGCTCTGACATATAGCGGAGCCAGCACTGTCATACCTGGAGACCCTGCAACCGACTTTGAGGGTGAAAGGACCCAAGAAGACTACGACTTCCACATGTTTCACGTTAATGCCTTCTCCAAACGCTTCCAATGGCTCCCTTGCGATGTTGACTTGACCGGCGAGCGGCCTCGTATTGACAGCTACATCAACAATATACACCCCGTTAAGCAAGCTGGGCTGTACCCCATCATCGAGAAGTTCATCGAACTATCTCTCCCCGCTTGGGACCTCATCATCAGATGGCACCAACACTTCAACGTTCAGCGAGTCTTCACAGACAATGTCAGATATGTGTGCAGAGTTCCACAAATATGTGAACCACACAAATATTGCTGTGAGGATAACCGCCCTGTGGATGAAGACGAGCCTCCTCGTGGAGATGATGAGACATCGTTTGGTTGGTACGAGGAATCCGGACGCAAAGAGCGGGACGAGGAATGGTTCGAGAAGTATCATACACCAAACCGTCCAGACCCCAAAACAGAATTGGAAGAACTCGTCAAGCTCAACCCCAGCGACGTGAAAACCACTGGGTTCTTCAACAATGCTCCTCGTGCGCAAGTCATCGTCAAGCTTGCCAACATTCATCTTACCCCAGAGAAGCCGTCCTACGGCGGCGGCTCTTGGCATATCGAGGGCCAGCTGAACGAGCACATCTGCGCGACCGCACTCTATTACTACGACTGCGAGAATATCACTGACTCTCATCTCGACTTCCGTACACTTGCCGACGCACGACTACTCACGGATGACCTGTCATATGAGCAAGGCGACTTCCACAGTATCGAGGACGTCTTTGCAATCCGACCGTACGGTGACACGATACAAGATATTGGCAGCGTCCTCACGCGCCAAGACAGGATGCTCTTCTTTCCCAACGTGTATCAGCACCATGTCAGCCCCTTCGAGCTCGTCGACAAGTCGCGACCGGGCCACCGCAAGATTCTAGCCCTTTTCCTAGTCGACCCTTTGTTGCCCGTTATCTCGACCGCCAATGTGCCGCCTCAGCAGCGCCATTGGTTTGCTGAGGGATTGCTCCAGGACAACAACCGTTTGGGCAAGTTGCCGCCAGAGCTGGCGAATATGGTAGTTGACAATCTGGACTTCCCCATCAGTTTGGAGGATGCTAAGAAGATCCGGGAAGAGCTCATGGAGGAAAGGTCGGCACAGCAGAAGGACCTAGACAGTGACATTAGATCACATGATTGGAACTTTTGTGAGCATTGAGATTGATCAAGTATGGCATTACGAAAGGCTGAAGCAGGATATGACTGGAATAAGAGGAGGAAAGGACAACGAGAAACTTGCAGTAAAGTGACCATCTCAGTAGGTCTTTTCACTACGAGATACGCAGAGTCTATAAATACATTGCATAGTAAATCCCTTATCCTTGAATTGTTCTCATACAAATTCGGTTTAAGGCTCTTTGCTTATAGACAGCTGACATAAAATTTAAAATTCGCACTTATACTGTCATGAACCGTTCACCTAGACGGCCCTTGACTAACTAGTACAGAACCCCCCATGCTCCAATCCCAGTCTTCACTCAATATGTCGTTCAAGGGTCAAGCAGAAGGGACATCATTCGGCTTCAACACTGCTCTTGATCAAGTTTGTTCCCTGGAGCATCCCAGCGCGTAACTTGCTAAATGTCTACACACTCAGCCGCCAACAAATGAACCATTCTCCCTAGTCACCTCGTCAGCAGTAACCAGGCACTCCATATTGTTACGATCCCAACACGCTTGCTACGGCTTACGGTGTAGTCAGCCCCAACTCGCAGTACATGTATCTGCATGCTGCTGGTTACACGCCCGGCTTTCGACCTTAGAAGTCTGTCATCGTTGAAGCTGATACTGAGGCTGTAAGGGAGAAACCTCTTGAGCTTTCGGATACTGTGAGTGGTAAAAGGGAGCTTGCAGAGCTTGCTTAAGTGGCCGAGAGAGGATCGGGCCATTTCTGTTCACTATGGTTATATAAGAGTCTGGTATGTACTTAACCTGTTTATTATAATTTGCCCACTTCTAACTTTCTCAAACCTAAGTACATCCATCTCTATTGTGCCCAGACAGCCATGCCATCTCAAAGTTAATAGGATTCCCTAGTGATACAAGATCAAGATTGTTGATGTTTGGACTCTCTTATCGTCAGTGTAGAACAGGATCCACTATCAGGGCTGAGTCTAATCACGAACCTCAATTCTTTCAGATGTTCATGATCTATCACTGACTTTGGTTAGGATTACTCCGTAGTTTCTTATTGCTTGCATTAAAAAAAAAACATAAAATTTTCCGTGTGTTTGTACTCCCGCTATATGCTTAGCCAACGTCTCTACTTATTTATCATAAATCGCAGTATGTGCGGTGCTTGTTTGTGTCACAGCATATGCAACAAACGTCATGATACAAACCAGCTATAAAATAGCTACTGATCTGATTATACAAACAAGTGCATTTTGAATGATGGAGTAGGTAATTTCCCCATAATAATTTGTTCAATTTTTGTTCTTTTACAAGTGGACTTGCCTCCGTTGTAACTCCCCGATGTTGACGACGATGCCCCATTTCTCTGCCAACTACGTCATTGGCTCAAACCTCGTACTTACCTAGGGTTGGTTGGTTGTCTTGTCTTTATTTGGCTGCAGCCTCATGATCAGTCACTTTAACCTAACTTTTACAGCCCATAAACACTCAACGCATACATACCACAGCACACTACACTATACCACTTTCGCCGGTCTTTACATTTCATCGAGCATCATTATTGCAACGTCTATTGTACCCCGGTCTGACGGTTGAGAACTTGTGCGAATTCCTTGAACTGCACACGCGATCACCGACATTTTCCATTCCTTACTTTTGCAGCAAGATATTTGGGTGCCACAAAGCTATCACACAATGGCCGACAGATGGACATTCAAGTCCCAACCGGGTGTCTTTGTTGAGCTCACCGACATCGCTCATGAGTACCCTGGAGAAAAAGTCACCACGCAACCCAACCTGGGTCTCATTCCAGGCCAAACATACCCCTCAGATGACCCAGACGCCCCAGATCAGCGCGATTGGGCTCGTCTCGCGGCCTACGTAAAATGGCTTAACGAGAATAGTTCCCATAATGTCTGTTACAAAGTTTTATACTTGACTCGACATGGTCTCGGTGTGCATAACAAGATGCACGCTCAAGTAGGCTCAGAAGCGTGGAATGTATGTAATTAATCACCAGTCACTTCTGAGTAAAATGCTTATCCCAACAGACAAGAATATCGTTTGAAAACGGAGACGGGAAAGAAACCTGGTTCGACGCCTTTCTCACTGAAGTAGGCGAAAAGCAAGCTCAAGATCTCAAAGCCTTCTGGACCGATCTCATCAATGTTCAGGGTGCACCACTTCCCAAAGTCTTCTACACCAGCCCTCTAGCGCGCTGTCTGCAAACCACAGATCTTGTTTTCTCCTCACTCATGGCCTCACAAACACCTCCCCTTCAACCTATCGTCAAAGAGCTACTCAGAGAGAGAATTACCCGACACACTTGTGATTATAGAAGGAGCCGTACCTGGATAGCTGAGAACTATCCTAGCTACAAGATTGAAGACGGCTTTGAAGAAGAGGATCAGTTTACGAATAGGACCGAGCCAGAGGAGGATGAGGAGCACGTAGTACGGAAACACCAGGCTCTAGAAGACATTTTCAACGAGTCAAGGGACAGCGAATTCATATCTCTGACGGTTCACTCATATGCCATCCGGGCCATCCAGGGTGCCGTGGGAGCAGGCGTTTGCCGCACGCGAGAAGGCACGAGTATTGCGTTACTTGTGAGGGGAGAGAAGGTCAACGAAGGAGACGGTAGCGCTGGTTTGGACTTGAACGCTTATGTATCGGCTGATCCCACGGGTGTGAGCTCACTGAGGAGGTTCTCAATGTAGTGAACGATGGCTGGCTACAACAACAAAAAAACAATAGAATCATCATAGCGTATTTCATATAGCGATAAAGACAGTCAAAAAACGTCGTGGTCACTATTAACCTTCCAATGCCTTATGTGAAGGTAACCTACCTACCCTATGGCTAACCATAAAAGCATGCCATCGGCCGTGGTAAAAAGACACGCATATAATAAGGCTCTATAGGGAGGTAGGCATGGTTACGACGAGATTGATAGCTTCAGGGAAGTGAAGGAACACAAAGGAGTGTTCTATAATTATCTAAATCCTATCAAATTTAACTCAGGGTATTCTTACTTGTCATACGCGAAACAATATGAGCGGTCAGAGTTGTTTCCAACTGAGTCCGAAAGGGAAGGTCAACAATAGTAAGTGACTATAGCAGCGGCCAGCCGAGCTATATGTCATATTATGGCTCTATCGCGGGTCTTGAATTGTGAGGAAAATACGAGTTTCTTGTTTCAAGTTCAGTTGTGAATGCGAGGGGAACGACGGCGCAGTTAATAGTAGTGGCACCTAATAAGTTGCCAAAAAATGGTCTTCAGCTGGGTAAGGAGTAGTAGATGACTTATTCACCGTTCATCTACGGTAGGTGAAGGGCTGTAGCTGTGATGGAGAATGGAGCTATTCCGACAAAGGAAGAGCTCGTTTCGTTTTGGTTTGCCACAACTGCGTTTTAGCGCCAGGGGGTAAATTTCCGAATTACTTCATTAGGTAGGTTATTACTGGGTTCTCGCTCGGCTACTCTGACCCGTCGGTTTGTGGGTGAAGAGTCAAGAGTCTCGACTTTGGAATTTGGAATTGCTCGTCGGTTCAAGAGAAGAGTATTTACCGAACGCCTAAGAAGTAGAGTTAATTGTGAAGGTAATTAATTAAGCATAATGAAGCCTGCAAGCCACTGAATCTCAGCCAAAGTGGCCGTAAGTAAGTCATGTGACGAGTGACTGTATAACCTCCTTCCTCTTTCCTTCCATACTGGATCGATCACTCACAAAATACAAGTGAGGCCTCTACCAACCAGAAAAACAACACCATCCAACAAGAAGAGGCAAAGAGCACTCACTGAGCAATGCTTCAGGCTCTTGGCATGGCTAGCGAGGTCTTCAACTTTCCCATCTACACATCGGACCCGTATCCACCTGAGCAAGGATCATTTCCGTGATCCTCGATCCACCGCAATTCGAGACTTGGCGTCTTGCGCTTGTCTTTGTGAGGACAAGGAACCAATATTGCTCCCGCTTCCTTTCCACTCCACAGCCAATGAGGATAGTGTGATTCTCTGCTGAGAAATCCTCCAGCCTAATCGCGCGGTTGTGCCCAGGTTTTCAAAAGGGGAAAACTACAGTATGCGTGGTGATGGGATCGACGTGTGGATACCCGCGGACGTATCATCTTACACGCTGCAGGTACTGTGCCCCTGGAGATAAACAACGTATGATGCCGTTGAGAAGATCGACATAAGCTTTCTCTCGAGATTACGACTTCAATACATCAACTAATTGCCATATCAAGGACCAAGTAAACAGCCGTTGACAACATGTACACGGCATATCCCGTTGGGCGAAGCTCAAAGTACACAAACTTTCAAGCTTATCCACTCTAAACCCGCTTCCAAGAGATTCGGCCCATCGAGCTCCGTAGCCTCTTTCACAGGATCAACCGACTCAGCCGACAACAAAAACCTTAGACCATTGCTTAACAGGAAAAGGCGTCATGCGCGAACGCCTCAACGCTCTCCGCGCAATCCAGGAATCCACTTTCTACGGCTCAAACGTCTCTGCTGAACCTGCAACGATCTTTTCTCTAATTAGTAACAAACAAAAAAAAGCAAATCTTTTACTTTCGTGGAGGAGATTGCAACGTCGCGTGGCGGGTGAGTTATTAGCTATTACTACGCACTGATGGTTATAGCCCTGTGGATCACACATCGACGGGGTTCTAGACAACAGGCCGCTCCCGATGATGGGGTGCAGGGTTCTTCTAGGCGTCTGTTCTTGGGTTGTTTCTTGATCGAGCCTTTGATAGTCGCAAAGCTAGAACCAAGGCTAGATGCAGAGGCCAGGGGTCAGGAACTGACGTGCCGAGAGTCCTCGGCGACTTCTCAAGGGCAACTCGACTAAACACTTATTGAGTCTCTGGCATATATATACAGGATGCTTCCCTCTCGTTCTCTTGTGGTTCGCCAAGCAGTGAGCTCCCTATCACTCTGACATTCGCTTGTCCTCCCGTTCTTTTCCGCAGTCACTCTTTTATCTGCTTTATACAATCTTTACTACAAAGCCACCAGGCATAATCATCTCTCTTTTACAAGACTTCATTCTTTTACTAATAGTCCACCCATAATTCTACCACTCTCTTTATACTGCAACTATGAAGTTTACCGTCCTCATCGCGGCCGCCCTGGCTGCTGCGCCTATCCCGGAGGCTGCTGCTCACCCTGGAATGGGAGACACCATCAAGGAAATCGAACGAATCGCTGCCCGAAGCTGGGGTAATGGCTGGGGCAGTGGAAACAAATCGCCTGCCCCAGGTTGGAATAACGGAGGCGGCTCCAGTTCCTGGCCTGGTCAGAGCAATGGAGGTGATTCAAGCTCTTGGCCTGGACAAGGTAACGGCGGCAACGCAGGTGGCAATGGAGACGGCTCAAGCTCCTGGTCTGGACAGGGCAATGGCGGTAGCGGAGGTGGCTCATCCTCATGGCCCGGCCAGAGCAGCCCCAGTGATAACTGGAGTAACGGTGCAGGCCAGGGCGGAAGCCAAGGTGGAGGTCAGGGTGGCTGGACTGGCGACAGCTTTGACGCTCACTCCCTTCTAGGTGATCTTCGAACCGTCCCCGACAAGTCTCTCACTACAGTTGGAAGTGACATCAAGAAGATCCTCCAAGGAAGCGCCAACCCCACAAGCCGTGAGCGTTACCTTGGCTGCCCTTCCATGAACTCTCAACGATGCAAGCGCGATACCTGCTGTGTGTGGCAGTACATCTCCAACGAGCTTGAGGACCGTTTCAGGGGCGAGGCTGGTCGTTGCACAAGGTGGGCTCGTTATGCCGTGCGCATCGGTTTCCACGATGCCGGCACCTGGTCTCTCAAAACCGCTTCTCAGGGAGGTGGTGCTGATGGCTCTATCGTTCTCTCGGACGAGCTGACCCGCGGCGAGAACATGGGTCTTCAGCAGATTGGAGAGTACTACCAGACCATCTACGACAAGTACCGCAACCAGTACGGCTTCTCTCAGGTCACCATGGCTGATCTGATCCAAATGGGCTCCAACATTGCCGCTGTTACATGCCCTCTCGGTCCCCGAGTGCGCTCTTTCGTCGGCCGTAAGGACACCACCAAGGCCAACTTGGGAGGTCTCTTGCCCCGAGTTAGCTCCGATGCCCTCACTCTCATCAACCTTTTCAAGGACAAGACCATCGGCCCTGATGATCTTGTTGCCCTTATCGGTGCCCACACTACTTCCCAGCAGCACCACACCAACATCGACCGTGATGGTGATCCCCAGGACAGCACCCCCGGTGTCTGGGATATCCTCTTCTACCAGCAGACCATTGACCAGAACTCCCCTAAGCGTGTGTACAAGTTCCAGAGCGATGAGGCCCTTGCCAAGCACCCCCTTACCAAGCCTGCCTTTGAAGCATTCGCCAGCGGCAGCACTGGCCAGGCAGCCTGGAACCAGGACTACGCCCGTGCCTACGTCCGTCTCAGTCTCTTGGGTGTCAACAACATCAACAGTCTCACTGAGTGCACCAAGGTCCTCCCCCAGCCTGTCGAATCTTACCGTCACAAGGACAAGGGTCGATTCAACAAGTGGCTCCAGAGCGACGATAACTCTTACACATCCAAGACCGTTTCCAAGGATATCGATGATGGTTACGAGATCTCTACACCCGAGGACAAGATCCCGACCCGACGCGGCCCTTGGAAGACGTGGAACACCATCTTCAAGTGGTGGTAAACTATAACTTCCCACTGACCTCGGGGTACATCTTCTTTCAACAGCCGCTTGGCTATAATAGGGACGGCGTTTTGGATCTATGAGATAGCATTAGGGTGACAGGACTTTTGTATACCAGTATATGCCACTAGAGTGGCATGATTTAATTCTTAACTCTTAATTCTTTGACAACGCTATTTGTACTCATGCTTTGAACGACTATCTTGTATATCTTTAGTCCAACTTGTCACAAAATTGGTGTCGACCTGGAGCTCTAGTCTAGTCATCCTAAGACAATGATCTTGGAAGGTGTCGGCCAAAATAGACAAGTCTTCCTGACTCTTCAACCCGCTTATTTGTATAACTCACTGAATCAATCGCTTTGCCCTCCGAATCCTGCAAGAATATATTGCCACCGTCCTTGGAGAACATGTACGCTGGAACTCTGAACTTCAAGCAACCCCCGCTCCAATGCATATGCGCTTCTTTGATTTCATAGCTAACCCTCACTCTATTGGTTATCTTCCATCCCGAAGTAGACACCTTTTGGTCAGTCATATTTCGCAGGCTGATCTTATGCAGTGGCGCTTTCCCACCGTCGATGTGGTCTGAGCTGAGTAGTAACGCAATGATGGCAATAGGTGGGTATTTCGTGCGAGGTGTTTCTTCTATGGCGGATTGACTGCTTGGGCTGCTTGAGCTGCTTGATGTACCTGCTTCAGACTCTCGATACTCAACAACCCTCCACAAAGTCGGCCCATTGGCCCGGCCGTTCAAGTCGGTTTTCGAAGCCTGTGATGCGAAAGCCAAGAACAGAATTTCCATATGCCTATCAGGAAAGTCAAGGATCATGCCACCATCTTGCCGAATTGCGTTCTCTTTCTAAAATTCGTCGCAACTCCCTTGATTCATGTGAACATCATGGATCAGCTTCCGCTTGTGATCGAGTTGTCCGTAGATATGAGCAATTGCGTCCTTTTTGATGGCGTTATTGATAAGATGCTCCAGATAATCGCCGATATCATCCACTCTACGGAGCATTTCCGCGCTTTCCAGGCGGTTGTTGTCTTCGCTAAGACGGAGATAGTCGAGACTCAACTTACGGTGATTTAGGCAAGCCAGCTGGATAACCTCATGCCAGCCCCGTTCTGTCCAAGTCACGCCGTCTAGTATTCTAGAACCTTGAAACAACCAGTAAACGAGCCGAGATTTGGTAAAGAGTTTGGAGCGAATGTTGATGGAAGCATGGGTAGCTTCTTGACTGGTTGAAGTGTCCAACTCGACAAGAGCGTGGACATTTGTGGCATCATCGGGGAGCTTGACGCCCTTGAGCTTGCCCGACCAGTATCCATAGGTTTTCAAAGACATTGATATTGATTTTATAGGGATATTAAAAGATAGCGATAATCAACATTGCAGTGTCAGTGTGTATTTGTTGAGTTGAGGAAGAAAAGTCCTTGGGTGAGGAAAGACTTGCTTATGGGTAGGTAGGGAGGTAGTCGTGGTTCTTGCCATATTGTCATCTGGACCTGCACGTTCACGCTTACACACCACGCAACGCAGTTGGACTTTCTCTGGGCAATTTTAGATTATTGGGAAACACATATACTTCACAGTTAGGAACGGACAATATTAAATCAAGACAAGTAGCATTGTTGAAGACTTAGTCGAGCAGCTCGACTAAATCCGGATATACATTAATAAACGCCAATGGTCAATCCTAGACGCCTGCCTTCCAATCCCTCCCAATTCAGTTTTCCAGCGCCCTCGACCCCTTTATGCACATCCCCTATTATCCTAGGGCAAGCAAGCTACCTATGTCAACGGGCCTCGCTCTCTACAGAAAAGGCTGTGTGTACAGTGCCCATCTCGAACTTAAAATAAAATAAAAAAGAATACAGAAATTCCTGGCGTTGGGCCCGGCGAGATATAGCGCAAATAGTCGGGGTAAAGACGAGAGAGAGAGAGAGAAAGAGAGAAACAAAGTGAAAAGTGAAGGGTAAAAAAAAAGTGAAAAACTTGCTGGCAAAACATGTCCAAAGGAAGTGGAAGTATGAAGACTCCTTACTGTCTGGCATTATCATGGAGACATTCAGTCATGCATCGGTATTGCTACCAGGCAGGCTTAATTATGCGACGCTCTGTTGTTGGCTCACTCAAGGGTCGCGAGATGCCTGCATCATCAAAGACTTGCGTGAAGCCATCATTGTTCAGAACGGTATGATTGTTGACATCATTCGTGGACAAAATGCTGGATGTGGGAAGGTCAAGAATGTTACCCACTGGGGCTTAGTAGCCATCCTCGTCAGTCCACTCACTGCCAGAGATGATGCGGTTACCGTCCTGGTCAATCATGACTGGCCCGTTATACGATCCTGTTGGAGGAATCCCCCGTATGCGCTTGGACTGGCTGCTTGTAGGCCGAAGACTTTGCTCCGGTGAGAACCGCTTGGTTTGTGTGGCTCTTAGCTTAGCATAGTAGGCGTCAGAAACGTCAAGCTCGGGCTCGCTGTTGTCGTCGTCGTAAGTCTCCCAGTTCTCAGATCCAGAGATGTTGGTCGATGCCATTGATTCACCCGAGATCTGTCGCGGGGGTGGAGCAACCTTACGATAACTCTGAGATCGAATGCTAGCATATGGATCATGATAGCTCTCGTCGCTATAGCTTGTATGGCTGAGTTGTGAGTTGTTGCTGGGGTGACTGAATTGAGAAGTGTTGCTGGGGTAGCTGTATTGAGAGTTGTTGGAGTTGGATCGAGCCGTTCTTGGACGGTCATCGTAAACATCTTCAGGTTCAACTTGGCGAACGATGCTAGGCCCAAGGCCAGCTCCTTTGTAGGGGTTCGCAGGAGCTTCAAGCTCGGCGCGGGCCATCAATTCACGCATCTTGGGAGGGGGAGCTCTCATCAATGGTGGACCTGGTCGGAAGACGTCGGCACAAGACTCAGCGCGAGGGCGCTCGGGAGAATTGTTGCCATGCTTCATGTTTGAGAGAGGAACTCGGGCAGGGATTCGCGATGGGCTCCTCAAAGGACTTTGTGGGATGCTAGATGTGGATGCGGTGGTCTGGTGTCCAGGTCGTCTAGGAGGAGGTGCACCAGCTGTAGGTGTCTTGCTCATAGAGCGAGGGGGGATTGACCTGGTAGTAGCTCGAAGGTTTGGCACTGATTTGGGTGCCTTGACAGTCGAAGGAGGTGGGCCAGCAGGTGTCTTAGAACGCGGTGGTAGTGTGTTCTTCCTTGATCCCTCCGCAGCTTCAATCTCGTCCAAGTATCTCTCGCCGAACACGAGGAATGGTCGTCCATACTCGTCTTCCCAGTTAGAAAGCAGCTTGCGCAACTCTGCGATGATCTTGGGCAGTTCTTTGGTAATGCGCTTTCGCATCTTCTCCTCGCGAAGCAGCTTTCCGGGGTCTCGCTTCTCTCCCTTCTGACCACGGCCCATGAGTCGCGACGCGTCCTGGCTGGACGCTGCAAGGTCATCGCGCTCCTTGATCAGGCTCTTGTGTCTGTCGATCAGGGCGAGTGTAGGTGCGCGCTGTTCCTTGAGGGCTTCCAGGCGGGCAATTTCGCGCTCATGGGCCTCCAAGAGAGCATCACTATAGACATCGGAGAAGGCAGGTGTGAACTCGAGCATTTCATCCTCGCAGAAGTATAGCGCATCCCAGAGTTCTTGAAGCTTGATGCGGGAATCTTCGACGAAGAGGTGGAGGTTCTGGCGCTTGAGTTCGTTCAGGCGAGCAAGCTCATCTTCGAACTCGTTGATCTGGCGGACACCGCAGCCACGGTTCGCGTTCAGGAAGGGCTTGGTCTCACTTTCGTCGACGCCGAGCTTGATCCAAAGAGCTTCAACAGCGACCTTGAGCTCCTTGAGCTTCTTCTCTCGGTTCTTCTTCTCGTCTGAGAGTCTGTCGCGCTTGGCTCGCAGTCGGTTGATGTCCTCCTCGTGCAAACCAAGCTGTTCCGGGGAATCACGGTAGTACTTAACAATGGCACCATCTTGTTGCGCTTGGGGGATACCAAGTTCCGCCCAAAGACCAATA
The DNA here is from genome assembly GCA_900312805.1 of Fusarium torulosum. Taxonomy (NCBI): domain Eukaryota; kingdom Fungi; phylum Ascomycota; class Sordariomycetes; order Hypocreales; family Nectriaceae; genus Fusarium; species Fusarium torulosum. The sequence continues at coordinate 71,186 of ONZP01000227.1, forward strand.
GTCTGGTCGGCGAGGGCTTGTACAGTGGCGATGCGACGAGAATACTCCTCATAAACTCGCGTGAACTCGCTGTCGAGCTTGTCAACGTATGTGGAGGAGAGATCAAAATTGGCGGGAATAGATTGATTCGGTCCTGTAGGTGGTAAAGGGATCTGGACAAATGTGGGCTCCAGGTGGGAAGAGTAGGACTCGAGGGCCACTACGAGCTCTATATGGAGTCAGTAAACAAAGGCATTTAGTATTACAACAGGTACACACTCTTGACTTGATCGAAGCGCTCCTTGTGGAGACGGCTGATCTGGGTGTGCTTCTCCTTGAGGCGTTGAAGGCATCGTGACAAGGGATATGTGATGGTCAATTCATCGTCTCCCTCGTAGTCACGGTGACGATTTGAGTCGTCCAGTGATGCCTCCATTTGGTGGATGATGGTGATAATCTTCTTGGCCTCGTCGACCATCTCCTTCTTTTCTGAATTGACGAGTCGCACTTGGCTGTTGAGTGCCTCGGACAGTGCTGAGAACAACTGTTGGAGTTAGTGGACGAAGGTCTGCTATCGCGATCGAAATAAACATACCTCAGACTCGCGAGCTTCGCGCTCATGATCAGGAACGCCGATCTCATCGAAGAGACCGTGCAGCTGGCCAATACTGCTATTGACCTGCTGCGCAAGATAACTTGTGTCCACCATTTTGTCGAGGCCGTGAACGCCGTCGCCGAGGAGCAATAACGTGGATCAGGTGATGGTGCTATAGAAGAGCAGGGCAGGGAAGAAGGGCGCTAGCCTGTAAATGAATGCGCGAAACGTATGTGAAGTGTTTTTTCTTTCTTTCTTTTCTTCTTGAAAGTGCGTGAAGCGTGAATCGTGGTCTCGGGTATAATCCAGTCGTGTCTGTTTACTTTCTCTCGCAAGCGGTCATCGAGCAGTGAAGTGAAGTCGTCGAGGCGGAGTTAGCATCCTATGTGCAAAGCGATAACTAAAGGTTGTTGTGTTAACTGCCATGCATGCACCGCAAAGGCGGATTCGTGATGAAAGATTTTGGAGTTGGGGAAAGGAAAAAAAGAGAGACGTGAAAGCGGCTGAGACAACTGGAGAATAATCAAAGTCTGGCGATCGGGCCATGGAAGTATTCACACAAAGGGCTTTCGGGCGCAATAAACGATGTGAAGTCGCGAGTTGCCACAGCAACCTCCCTTCAAGTAAGGCGATACGCAATTGGCGGGCTATTTCGGGTGCCCCAGTGTTTCACCACTATTACCCCGCTGTAGCTCTCTTTTGGCAGGGATGTTCCAGGGCTCTGAGGCCACTGAAAGGATTGTGGAAGCGCGGCTGATCAACTACTGCACCAGGGCTCCATTAATTAAAGTCCATGATTGGCCTGAAGTGGGCATCTTATCTTGTTATCCTTGAACACGCTCGCTTCCAAGGGGGACAATTTCTGGCCCGTCCACGATGCGAACCTGGAAGAGATGGAATTCGATGATGCTGTTTCCCACTTGTCGCCCTAAGATCGAATGATTGAAGTGATCTTTGGTGTAGGTACAGGTACGTAGCTGAATATTCGTTTAACTAATAGCTCAACTACCGAGGCCTGAGCATCACCGTAAAATGTATCTAAATTCCTTGTTTTTACCCCGTCCCATCCCCCTCGAAACTCAAACTCAAAGCCAAGACAAGCATGAACCTGCCTATCTAAAGTAAACGCAAGTAAGTGTGTCTGGCGTCTTGCTCCAGCTCCTTGCATTGTTGATCGGTGATCGTTGACTTGCATGTGCAGAAGCGGAACACGATCATCTAGACTTTAGTCTAAGAGGACAAGACAAGCTTAAGCGAATCGAAAACTCCGCAAACAGCATAGAAAAGGTATTAAAAAAAAAGTAAAAAAACAAACCAGTCATGTTTTACATCACAAGGAACGATTGATTGCACTAAGCTGCAGCCGTAGCCGCAGCCGCAAACAGAGATTTACTTACACCACTGTAGTCTTTTGTTTTTCTTTTCTTCCCCCGCCCCGATCAGAGTAAGGAAGAAAGAAAAGTCTGTGTGCCCGTAGTTACCGGGTATCCATCCCAGCCGTCGTCCGACGCCATCCATCCATATCCATGGCTTTACTGACCTTAGATCATGGTTCTTATAAACAACTGTTTCAGAGCTTAGCCTTTTATTGGCGAGAAATCCCGCAGCTGCAGCTATAGCACAGCTCTTGTAAGCCAATATCTTGATTTTTTCCCCTTCTTATTTCTCACTGCGGCGCATGTAAACAATGTAACATAACAACGGTTCCCTGGGATTGCCGTGGCTACCCTACCCTCACCTCAGCTCGTCAATCATCCGAAGCCCCATGAACCCTACCCGTGATCGATTTCCGAGAGTCAATTGATTGAGTGCTTTTTTGTGTTCATTTAATAATTAGTTAATTGATTGATTGATCGTGTCCGAGGCCCAAGCTTTAACGGTGTTTGTCGTTATCATAACTGTCATTACCCTCTTTCCTGCGCGAGTTCCCTGCTAGCACGTAACTAAACTGTGCGTGCTCAACATCTGGCACTCTTATGATCAGTGCTAACTATGGCAATTAAACTCCCCGTATCACTCAGTTGAGCCGCCGTTTGTTCGATGACGTGTTGCCCGTTAATCCTTTCCTTCCACCAATCTCCTTCTGTCGTTGCCCGCTAACTGTCGCACGATTCCCTGTGGCAGAGTGGTCTGTTGACTGCTGGAGTGCTTCTAGACCCCAAAGACCATGTAGCTCCTTCAACACATGTACGCAGCTCGTGGTCGATCGATCATGTACTAGAGCTTCGCTTCACTAGTACCTAGGTAACCAAATCCATGAGTTGGCTGAACTGTCTGGGGGTTCCCAGTGCAATATTCTTTATCTTCAAGGTGAGAAGCTGTAGCCCCTGTAGTGAAAGAAGCAACACATAAACGAAGTCTATAAGCACCAACATCAGTTCTCGATAGTCATCGAGTATCCAAGCAAGAAATGGAATATCGGACTTGATGTTGATTAGGTCCAACTTGCTGGCGCCCAGAGGATCCTTGATCGGAGTCGCCGCTCTTAGCACCAAGTGTCCCGTGAGTCTGAAATTATAGGTCCGAACGTTGACATGAAGTTAATATGGGATAAATCCCCGTGACATTTGCCACTTTAATGCACGGCCGCTCGTTCCGTGACAGTCTTCAGTCGTAATCATCTTGACAGTATCCCGAAATCGATAGGCCGAAATGTCCTAAGAAGGCCTCCTCCATATCCTTATACGCCGAAAACCAATATTCGAAGCATTAGATAGTCTCCGCTAATAGGCTGTACCTCAAAAACACGAATCAAAGGTTTTCTGAATTACATCGCGCTCCAGGAGGGCATGCCGTTGCCTTCTATGCCAGCCTTCAGACCGTTATCGCTCATTTCCATAATGCCGTACATGTCCCAAGTCAAGTAGTTCTGTAGATCACTCAGATCTACTGCCTTATGATCCATGTAAGAAGTCGTAGCTCCAGGAGGTGTTCGCTGAGATACTGGTTGCTCGTGCTGTAGTTTGGATCGCGCCGGTGTCTCCTCAGGTTGGCTGTTCGGCCGGGCCCCTGACACTGATCCGGCTCCGACTTTACTCGCACTTGAGCTACCACTTCCTATCTTGTTCCAGGCATCGTGATCTATCGGCTTGGTTTCACTGTTTTCGCCTTGGGCGAGTCGTGCTAAACCTAGTGCTCCTAGAGCCTCATCGGGGCTGCTGGTAATTGGACTTCCAGACAGGAGTGGTGATCTAATGTATGATGTTAGTACGCACAATAATGCAAAAGGTCGAAGCCATGTACCTCTCCTCATCGCCATGTAAGGGGCGGTCACTCATATGCTCATCCTGAGCAAATGTTTTGCGAATCTTAGCTAACCATCTCTCTGTGGTAGTTGCCTATAACACCAGTCAGCAAAACTTATTCCGATTTCTTCTCAAATAGTTACACATACCAAAGAATCAGCAAGCGGAAATAGGGCAGCCATGGTTCGTAGAATTTTGCTGTTGCTCTCCACAGCATTGATAGCATCCACGACAATAGTCTCTGCGTCAGGTCTACTAAGATCAAGCAACCTTGCAATGTAGTACAGCATCACGCGACTGCTATCATAGGCAAAGCACGGTAACAGACTGTCAGCCAAATACCGTGCGCCATGCTGAACGGCTTCGGCCAAGATGGTAGCAATCTGCTGTGCGTGGTAAAAGCAGTCAGCTTGCAAAGACTGCAGAAATTCCTCTTGGTTCGGAGGGAAGTAGAAAGGTTTGATCAGCTTGAAAAGATCTGGCATGGATATTCTGTAAAGATCTAAGAGGTTATGGTGATATGTGCAGTGAAGTAAGACAAGTGAGCCAAGCTGATCGGATTCAAGACGGGCGTAAATGGTATCGGTGGAGTATGAGATGAACTCCGGGAGGTGTCTGCCCCATGATCGCAAATCAGCATCAAGAGCAGCAAAGTCGGACTCGGGAAGCCACGGGGGTGGGCTTGTATTCAGATGCTTTACGTATCTGTCTTCGGGTTAGATGTTTGAGTCCATCAAGGGCAATTCCGTATTCCAAACGAACCTGACTACTCGTTTCCAAAGGGTAACGATTCGTATGTAGTAAGCCATAATACCCATGTTGGCAGCCGGCCTCCGTGGAACAATCGCCGGAGGTAGAAACTGGAGAACGTGTCCTACGCCAAGTGTTTCAGTCACACAAGGAATACGAAGCCGGAAGTTACGCTCATTGCACGGCAATTGGATCTTGATATCGGCTTCGCGGAGGAGCGTCAGTTGGTCAACACCGCTACCCGTCCAGGCGTCCAGGATGTAGCAAGCCCACATAAGTCTCCGGCGGCTCTCCTTTTCAACGGCTGGCGGAGAAGATTCGTTGGCTTCGGCACAGAGAATGTCTGGTGAAAATTCAATGTTGAGTTGCAGAGCGTGGGCCATGCGGACGGCAAGTCCACTCAACATGAGAGCTTGGGTGTATTCGCCTAGTCTAAAATGAAAATCGTAAAGCAATATGCATGTCTGAGCAACGTTGGTCAGTTTTGTTATTACGAGCACTATCATTCGAGACGTACCATGAGCCTCTGGACTGAGATCTTGCCGAAGTTGGTTAGTACCAACAGCTCAGCTTTCTGTGCCCATCCGTTGCCCGCAGCTCGGATCAAGCTCGCCTTGGCATCTTGGTCCTCCACATTGACGGATAGGGCATAGAATCTGGACAGTTAGTGTCATGTTCACTTGAGATGGGAGGGAAATCATACTTGGCACCCTGGGCGCAAATGATATGTAGCAATGCTCTTTCATCTTCAGATTCGAAGCCCTTATCTAACTGTCGAGTGAACGATGGTCTATGTACAAACGCAAAGCATCGGAGGGGGTGAATGTTTGCAAAGTAGTGGTCAACTACAGTGCGGATGTTGTTTCCAGATGGGAGATCTGGTGATATGAGCCTAAGAGGATGTGTTAGTAGGATTAAATTAGAGTTCCGGGATTTGTTCCTAAGCTTACCAAGAATGAATAGACAACTCGGTATCGTCAGAAAAGTCTATGGGTGGGTCAATGATGCTGGTATCTTTGGTGTTTGACCGGTGAGATGCTGCGATATCAGTCTCTCGGGACTGGATGAGACTAGGGGATCTTAAACTATCCCCAGCGATTGAAGAAGTGCCCAAAGAAGACTCCAAATCTTCCTCGGTTGAGCCTGATGTCGGTGCCTTGCTAAGGTTACGCGCCCAGCGAGGAGCCGAGCCTCCGTCATACTGGCACTCGAGATTACGGGCGCAGCATCGTGAACACCTCGGGCGGTCGCCGTCGCATTTTGTCTTTGAGATGCGACAGCCGGTACATGACCGGTAGGTCCGGATCTTTCTCAGAGAGACAGGAGCTGATCCGCGCCGACTGCCAGACCTTGATCCGTCATCATCAACACACTCGAGTTGAAGACGTTCACAGTTGCGGCAACCGTTGGGTCGGCCATCGCATTTGACCTGTGCGTTATCGCATGTGAGTAACAGGTCCATTTTGGCTTTGCGCAGAATAAATACATCACTTACCTTTCTTGCGCGACAGACTCGGCAGCCCATGACGATGCGGTTGAGACTGGAGAGGCTCTCGCTATCGGCAAGACTTTGTGAGGTCTTTGGTCGAGGAATCAGGTCGCGATCTTCTTCCATCGTTACTGTATAATTTGTCTACTGTAAATAATTCCCTGCCCTGCTCATGGCGAGCTGGCGAGCAGCCGATTGCGTGCGAGGGCCCTTTGCAATCAGAGGACGGATCGGTGGACAAGGTATAGCAGGTGGATTCACGCCACACTCAGACTTCGGGGAGATTGATTTAGGTACCCCAATCAAGTCTAGAGCACGCGTGAGCCACCGTCAATCAAGCACTATGTGGGCTTCAAACCCTTGTAACCGCTGTCAGCCATATCACGACATTGGCATCAGAGATGACGAGGATACTCATTGGAGAAGCATCCCACGCTCGTCGACGGGGACTTCGGATGTCGGAATTTCTGGGCCACTGTCAATTCTCCCCGGGGCAATGTTCTACAAGGTAGCCAACCAATGCCCCTGTAAATCGATACGTAAAGCTGCAAATCTCTGTATCTTCTCAGGAGCCTCTGGGGGTTAACCCCCACTCAGATTTTAGCAATGCATTCACTTGTGTCAATTCTTCATCTGACGACAGACACCAGCCGCTTTTCGTCTTACTAGCTGCTAAGAAAACCAAGGAATGGCATGAGACACATTCGTCTTGGCCTCCACAGTCACACCGTTGCGAATTCCCCGCAAGCACAATGCGCCTGATGATCAACGTTGTTACAGGCGAAGTATGTTACAACGTCTAACTCAACGCCTACTTCCCTATAAGAGTGTAAGCTCATAAATTTATCGCTTGGCAGTGACGTCAAGTCCGTTCAACGTTGGCCAGCTAAGGTAGTTGTCAGATCTGCACGGCTTAAGATTGGCTTCAGTATTTGTGATCAGACAACCTATTTACGCTCCCAACTTGCTTGGCTTTGTTACTCAGCGAGGAAACCACCCCGCGTCAGAAAGCGCAATTTTCTTTTAAACATGTAGAGTTCATGCCCAGTATTGAATATTCGACAAGGGCAGACGAGAAGTCAACACAAATGATATAGGGTAACTGACTCACAAGCAAGTCAACATCCATGATAGACAATATGAATATTGGACATCACTTTACCATTGTATGAAGTATGTCCCTATATAGACAATACACAAGTATCAAATGTAGTGAGAGGGATTCCGAGTCAATTCGTATAGGACTGAGACTTTTAACAACCGCGGATAAAAACTGGAAATTATAACTTCCAGTCAATAGAAAACTGTTTTTGATGAGACATCTTCATTGCATTTCCGAAGGACAATTTATTTGGGAGTAAATATTTTGAAGATGAGGATGCGGAAAGATTGGTAAGGCACAAGTGACAGCAATAGTATCTGGTATTGTGTGTTACAATGGCGGGCAGAATTGCTATATCACTATGAGCCAATCGTCATGGGTCTCAATGCCATTTTGAATTTTTATCTTGCTAAGCAATTGGAACTAAACGATACTTGATCTACCGGTCTATTCAGTTAAGTAGATCGTCAAGCTGATGCTTTGTTCCTTTGATGTACCTAGTCATGATGTTTCTTGTCTTATCTTTTATCTTTCCCCTTATGACTCAATG
>ONZP01000228.1:0-64817 GCA_900312805.1 Fusarium torulosum
CAATAGTTATAATAGTAGAATCTTTTACATCACAATGTTTCAATTGATGTAGGGACCTGACTATGAAGAGGCACTTGAAAATATTCTCAATTTCTATGCATTGTATTATCCTCGACATAAACAAAGCTCATGGTAGATTTTCTATCCATTTCCAATAGAGCCAAAACAACCCAACCGCTGAATCATAAACTTTTGTGTGTCTTCTCAAAATCTTCTAGGACTTATTCGCAGTAGCAGCAGGAGCACCGCTACCACCACGGCCACCAACAGCACCGACGGCTTCGAGCTGAGCCGCTGTCAAGTTGACCTCGGGAAGTGGCCTGCCTCTGCCTGTGGGCCAGGACACAAACTGGGTCTCGGCTAGGAATCGTAGGAATCGTCCAATATCTACTCGCGAGATTCCATATCCTGAGCTCTCGTCAATGCCTGTCCAGTGCTCCGCATCCTCCTTCAAAATCTTGACGGTGTTCGTATCATCAAGTTCAGGGGCTCTGGTGTTGGCAGGAAGATCGTTGACGCAGAAATGGTACAGGGGCATAAGAGCATGCTGTTCCTGGTCCTTCTCTTGTCCACCAGCGGTAACATAGTTCTCAAGCTCGTCCTTCCACTGGGTGTACTCGACCTCGGGAGACTTATAGCCGTAGTACTCAAGGCTGGACAAGTACTCGTTCATTCTCAGACGAGGGTGGCCAGTAATGTGTGCAACATGAACACCACCAGGGAGGGGGTTAAGCGCACACGCTACCACTACGTTGGCAACGTGGTTCACGGGCACAGCGTTAACTGTGTTGACAATGTGAGGTCGGACGCCGAGTTGGATGCAGCCCTTCAGCATTCGGATAAGGAAATCATCGGTGTTGCAGACACCGGTTTCGATATCACCGAGAATGTAACCTGGCCGTGCGACGGTACCGCGAAGTCCTCTTCTGCCAGCTTCACGAACAAGCTGCTCTGAAACCCACTTGGTCTGGCCGTAACCTGTTCCAAGGCCAGTGCGGCTACCCATCATATCATCCTCCTCGAGGATAGATCCCTGACCGGTACTGATCTGTCTATCCGAGAGGTTGACGTAGTGGTCGGTATCAAGAACACTCGTCGAGCTGACAAACGTAAAGGTCTTGGGCTTTCCTTCGTTACAAAGCTTCATAGCATCGATGGTAGAGTTAACGTTGGCGGTCTTCATATCTGCATATCGCTTGACCCAGTGAACAGCGGCACCGTTGTGGATAACCACGTCAACAGTCTGAGCCAAGTCGGCCCAAGCCGATGCCTCGATTCCAAGGTTTGGCTGGGACAGGTCACCAACAACGCAGCTTAGGCGGGATGTCCACTCGTCTCGCCACATGCCATAACCCTCGAGAGAGCGGCGGAGACGAGCAAAGGCACCCTTGGGGTCCTTGACACTTCTGACATGAGCAATGAGCTGAATCTGACGGCTGGTACGCTGCAGAATATCCTTGATTAAATAAGCGCCGAGGAAGCCTGTGGCACCGGTAAGGAACACAACAGGCTTAGCCCTGGAACGAATGGTCGCTGGCTCAGCGGACTGATACTTGGAAGGAAGCCCCTTGAGTAGCTCTTCCAGAGACCGAGCATATTCAGGGTTCTTGTCCTCCTCCGATTCACCAGCTGCTCCACCCTTGAGTTGCCTATCGATCTGGGCACTGAAACCAGCGAGACTTGGGTGCTCATAAAGAGTGTTGATGGAAACATTCGCACCAATAGTCTTTCGCACAACCAAGAGCATCTGTTGGGCAAGCAAACTGTGACCACCAAGATCGAAGAAGTCGTTCTGAGGGGTGATGGTCTTGGCGTTGAGACCAGGAATGAGTTCAGACCAGTTTGTGGCAACGGTCTGCTCTGTGGGAGACAGGCTCTCCCAACGCTTTAGATCCTCCTCAGTGGCATCCTCGGTCTGCTCCGCAATATCAGGGAAGGGCAGGTTAGGCTTGTCAACCTTTCCGTTAGGGTTAAGAGGAAGCTTTTCCAAGGTGATCTGGAAGAACGTTAATATGATTTTGCGCATTTGTTGAGGTTAATTCTCTAGACTTACATAGGTAGTTGGGACTGCATAGGCAGGCAGTCGACCCTTTAAGTGATCACGGACCTCGGTTTGCATACGTCGGAAACGCTTGAAGTAAACCTTGGTAGGTCCGATATCGGTTCCCTCGTCTTCGACATCTTCCAAGCCCTGATTCTTGAGAAACTTGGGCCACTCGTTTAGCTCGGGGACAATGTAGCTCACAAGAATTGGCTCTTCGTTCTTGTCCCTTCGCACAAGAGTCTGGTCAAGAGTTAGTAAAGACCAAAGCGTCAAATGGAAAGAGCTCTTTTACATACCTTGCAGTCCCGAATCAAGGGGTTCTGGCTCAGGTTGCTATCGATCTCGTTGAGCTCAATACGGAAACCACGGATCTTGACTTGGTCATCGGCTCGGCCAGTGGCCTCAACATCACCGGATTCAAGATAACGTCCCAAGTCTCCTGTGCGATACAGACGATCACGGGGAACGTAACCCTTGAGTCGTGGATCGTCCTTGCCCAAATCCGCATAAGCCTCAGCCCACTTGTTAGGGTCGACAAACCAAGAAGTGATGAACTTCTCAGCGTTAAGTGCAGGGTTGTCTCTGTATCCCTCAGCAAGACCAGCGGCGCGCACGTAAATCTCGCCAACCTCGCCAACTCCGCAAATCTTGTTACGGTCTTGACGGTCGATGACGAGAAGTTGCACGTTCTGCATACCCTTACCGGCGGGCACAGTATTTCCAAGAGCTTCCAGAGCATTGGGATCCCTGGAATGGCTGGGGATTTCGAAGTAACTGACAGCTCTCTGGGTCTCGGTTGTTCCATACATGTTAACAATATTGGCATTTTCAGCCAGCTTTCGCAGCGAACGACAATCTCTTGTGGTCAGAACATCACCAACAAAGAATGCCCTGTCTAGTGACGGGAACTCGGCAGTCGCACCTCCCACCAAAATTTGACCCATAGCTGGCGTCAAATGGGTGACAGTAGGCTTGTGCTCGCGCATCCATTCTGCGAGCTTTTCATGCTGGATATCTTCCTTAGATGGCACGAGAAGCTGGGCACCCAAGAAGAGAGGAGTGAAGATGTCTCGCTGGACAGGGTCGTGAGCAATTCCAGAAAGAAGAGTAAACTTGCTGTCAGATGTCAAGTTGAATCTCTCAGCCATCCAGGGGAAGTATCTGCAGAGGCTGTAATGGCGTCCCAGGACACCCTTGGGCTTTCCTTCCGAGCCACTGGTGAAACTGCCACAGGGTTAATTAAGTGGTAACAATATCAGAGACGTAAAACGAACCTTAGACTATGAAATTCATGTTAGCAGAGAACAAGTTGTGTAGAGGGGCAATTTGAACTTACGTGGGGTTGCTATCGGGGCCAACGATAACATCTGGACGGGAAGCCGCCTTAGCTCGAACTTGAGCAAAAAGATCAGCTCCATTGACCTCCCCTCCAGCCAAGATTCCATCGTCCCCAATTCTTAGTGAGGGGACTTCGGTCTTAAGGTTAAGCTCTTCATCGATATATCTCCTGACGAGAGGAGCAAGCGGCCCAGCCTCGTCGGACGCCCTGGCAATGTTTACCAAAGCACAAGGTCGGGCAACTTCAAGGTAAACTTGTTGCCTGCTAGGGGGGTATAGAGGGTCAAGCACTGAGAAGGTAGCACCAGACGCCTTTTTTTCCACAATTGTCAGCGTTTCGAGCTGTGGTTGGGTTGGGTGGTAATCGCAAATTGAACACTTACAAGTGTGCCCATGATAGCCACAACCAGATCAACCGAACGATGAGCCCAGATCATGACGACATCGCCATTGGTGACTCCGGCTTCGGTGAGATGATGGGCCAAGATATTAGAGGCCTCATAAATCTGCTTGTATGTGAATTGCCTCTCTGGAGTCTCTGAGGTCTTGGTTTCCACTACACAGACCCTCTCGGGATGTGCTTCCGCATTTCGGGCAAAATGCTCAATGACACTGCCGCTGTAGGTCCAGTCCAAGTCAGCGGTGGGATCAGGAATGTTAGCCATGGTGAAGAGCTGCCTGAAGCAATGGCTAGAGTGTGAGAGGATGAGGTCAGACAGAAGAAGTATGTAGTCTAGAGGTAAATTGGGTGATATGAAAGAGTTTTTAAAGGTGAGCACTGCAAGTGATTCAATGTATGCAAGTTCAAGAAACTTTTTTGGTTTTTGGTGCAAAGCGGCGTCCAATTGACTCACGTCAGTTCCAATAAGTTGCGAGATCGGCCCAACAGCAGCGGGGGAGAAGCATTTGCAGGGCTTTTCCCCAGTGAATGGATGTCTCTGAGCCTCAGCAGCAGAGCTTAGAGCCCTGGAGGCAGACTCCGCCACTTCCCTACGACACCTGAAATCTCTTATCTTATCGTGAGCATGTGTTGAGCTGGGTTCTCTCCAGCTTTAAAGAAAGAAGGGGCTGTCGGTCGCGTCGCGTGCATTGAGGAAAGGACCCCCCCTCCCTTGTTCCCTGTTTCCTCATTAACGCGAACTAATTAATTGTGTACTTGTCGCAAAACTATAATCTACTGTATCCGGCCGTTCAATCTCATCTCATCTTGTCTCATCCGTGGCATTGTTCTCAGTTTTTGATTATCAACACTCGTCAAAGTTAGACTCTATCGAACCTTGTAGGACAATATTTTTGGCTTATTGACATAAACTTTACTTTGCTTTGCTTTGTTGCTGTACTACTCTTTTTGGCCTTTTTGTCCTTCTTTTCCACCTTGGGAACTCTTCTTCCTTTACTCCAAACTCACCACTCACATCACAATCATGGCTCCCGCTCGTCAACAACCGGCGCCACCGCCATTCAGCAAAGATGAAAAGGTGCTATGTTTCCATATGGACATGCTCTACGAGGCCAAGATTATGGACGTACAGCCAGGTGAGAAGCCTAGTGATGGATACAAGTACAAAGTCCACTATAAAGGCTGGAAGAACACTTGGGACGACTGGGTGCTGGTTGATCGAATCCGCCCATTCGATGATGAGCACAAGGAACTCGCTGCACAACTTCACGCGCAGGTGAAGCATAACATCCAAAGAAGCACTAAATTGCCCAAGAAGGGTCTCCGAAGCGGTGCTGAGTCTGCCAGAGTCAGCGAGGAGCGATCAGGCTCTGCCACCGTCCAAGGGGGTAGAGGAGGACGACGAGGCAAAGATTGGGAGTTGGAACAGGTAAGAAACTCCTTGTTCTTTGATTTGACTTGTTCTGTTTTGTTCTTGGTTCGTTACCCTGCCTCTGCTGCGTCTACTTAGGTATTCTGTTGCAGTTTATATAAGTGTTCTTCCAGTAGTTCTGGCCTGTTACATGCAAGAATTGGTCCAGTAGGCCACTTGACATGGCGAGACTGGCGGCAAGACGAAGCATCTGTACTTTGTTACACTACTATCCAATTCCTCTTCAAGGTTGAGAGTGTTGTTCTTGTACCAAAGTGTGATGTTCTATCTGTTCAGTCAGATGAATCAGAACCTCTCATTAACCCTTACCATTGTGACAGCGCTGCCACTTTTCCCCCACGGCTCCTCTATTGTCACTCCTCACCATTGTCCTGGCATCGAAAGCTCCCACTGTTTCCAGATATCTTCCTGCCCACTGCGTACTGCCCCCGCAGCTCTTATTTGCCTTTTTTATATCAACATATCCGTGCTCCCTAACTTTCCTCTTCAACACCACATTTCCCTACTCTTGAACACTTGCCTCTTTCTTCATCACATCTACTTCTCCTATCAAACAACACTGCAGCACAATGTCTCCTATCCGCGGGTCTTCTGCCTTGCAACACTTTCCCATCTCAAACGTTCGAGGTTCGACCGACGTGGCTCTGCCCAGCGAGTCTATAAAACCTATTAAGTCTTCCAGAAAGATTAGGTTGAAAAGCCTCAAAGAACCCAAGGATCACCTCAGTCGCCTCCCTCCCAAAAACCACCGCTACGTGACTTATTCGGGGAAAATAGCCCAAGACCCTCGCTACACTCAGCCCTTGAAAACCGAAAGCGAGCCTAAGCAGCCTCGTGAGAAAGCATTTGACCCTTCTAAATCTGGTGCTGGGCCCAAGCGAAGCCCATCCGTCCAACTTGAGCCGGTACATGCATCCATCAAGCTTCCCTTGCCCTCATATTCACATACATTGGCTATGGGCCTTTTCTTGCTCACTGGGCTTGCCATATACTAACTGCTTCTGTAGGAGGATTCTTTCCATAACAAGCCAATGATCAATCTTCCGGTCCCCGACCACATCCAAGCCATGCTAGTAGATGACTGGGAAAATATTACTAAGAACAACCAACTAGTCCCTCTCCCTCATGCTAAACCAGTTACCAAGATTCTTGAAGATTACCTCGCGCACGAGCAGCCTCATCGCGAGGAGGGATCATCGAGCATGGATATCTTAGAGGAAGTCATCGCCGGTTTTCGCGAGTACTTTGAGAAGGCTCTTAGCAGAATTCTACTGTACCGGTAAGTGTGACTTCCTTTAGACATAGCTCAAATTGCTAACTCTTGCAGTTTTGAGCGCCACCAATACATGGACCTGAAGAAGCTCTGGGAAAACACCGACGCCAACCCCGAAATCACCAACGTCTGCGACGTTTATGGCGCAGAGCATCTCGCTCGACTCATTGGTATGTGCTGCCTATTGTTAGTTTCCCTGTCTTAAAACTAATTAGACTCCGGCAGTCTCCCTCCCTGAACTGTTGGCGCAGACCAATATGGATCAACAGTCCGTGTCTCGCCTTCGCGAGGAGATCGGCAAGTTCAACGTCTGGCTGGGACGTAACGCCGAGACCTATTTTGTCAATGAGTACGAGACTCCTAGTCAGGAGTACATCGACAAGGCTCGTAGCTGCTAAAAACTCCTCACGCAAAAGTAGCCATGGTCCCTGACGCTTGTCTCTTTTCCCTTTTACGGTCCTTATAAACAGGCCATCTTGCTGGGCCCTTTTGACCTGCCATCGCTGGGGTGATATCAGACCGCGGACTCTATCATATTAACAACAGGAGACAATCGGGGAGTTCCGTTTACGTTGTACTCTTTTTGGGGTCAACAAGAAGCGCTTTTAGGATAGGGGGACGCTTAACATACGTAGCTGCAGGATACCGGGGGTCTTCGTCATATTCCTGTTTTTACCAGTACCATGCTCAAGGTGTTTCAGGGTCTTCTTAATTAAACGTATCTCGCACTTCTCTTTCCACTTCCCGACTTAGTGAACATAAGGGAAAATGCATTAAGAGTAGTCTTTCATGGTTTTTATTTTGATCGTAATTCTGCGTTTCCTCCAAACTGGCACCATGTTTTGTACAAAGGTCATTACGGTTTATAGTACATTTCCCCATTTCTCTTCTCGTGGTATCTGCCTCGCCTCACATTCTCGGCACTGCCTTCTCAATGTAAAATCCGGCGTCCGGCGTCCGCGCAGACTTGACTTCTCTCTTGCTCAGCGCGCGGTCCACCTCCTCGACTCGAACCAATTCCTTGACCTTGAGGATCATACCGGCGAATTGAGGATGCACAGGGTGGAAGACGGTCTGCATTCGACGGCGCAGGCCTAGCGCTGCGAGCACACCTCGTGTGCGTTCTGGAAGACCAATGGCAGACCGGTGGAGGGTAATGCGGAAGAAGGACATCGTGGGTATATGGTTTGCGGTGGTTGATGATTGATCGTTTGGAGGAGAGATTGGAGCGCTAGGTCTAAATTTCTGTATGAGTTAAGCGTACTAATAAAGGGTAGTTATAGCTATCTTACCATAAGAACCTTGCAATTGCGCTCGTAGAAAAGTCCTAGAAAGATACAGCAGCCCGCTGTTCACGTCTCGTCGTTCGTCGTCAAAGAAGCATGAGCTCAATGTTCGGCGTCAAAATCCACAGAGACGCCAAACCTTTCCGGGACCGGCGCCAATTCCGTAGTTCCGCAGCGTCATGTGACCACCCTTGGAGGACTTCTCATGATAGGAGCACGTGAGTCGATCATCCCAGCCCATTGTACACCATTTACGCATATTAATGCATGCTATAGCATGATCAAAGTCAGTGGCCAGCTGATTTGCAGGTGACTTTTCACTGTTGATTACAATACGTAACGTTCAATGTTACAACAGCCATGTTCGTCAATAGCAGTTCAACATATTTCACTCGATATAAATGTATAAGTCAATCAGAGTCTCATAACAAACATCAACATTCATGTCTATAGGATCAAGCGAGTAATATAGAGAACCATCTTGTGGCCTCCAGCACTAGTTACATTGTATTGTAAGTCTCATTCAGACCGTCGTTTTTCCTCGACGCGTCCAGGCCGGCACAAAATCATCAAATGCTCTACGCCTTATTTCTTTCCTTCCCAATTGCATTATCATTCTCCATCTTTTACAGAGTAACCTCCACACGGCCCTCAGCGCCAGGGGCTCCAGCCTCCCTAAGGTTGGGGAGGAGGTAGGTGATGTCATCCCAAGGATGACGGTAGAGACCAGTGCGCAGACGCTTCTGGTCGAGGAAATGGGCAATAAGACCAATGCTTCGGCCGAGAACGAAGAGACCGTTGAGGACACCCATCTTGAGGTAGTCCTCGGCCTCCTCGGCAGAGAAGGCACCGCAGTTGCGGACGAGATCGACGAAGCAGACAGCAATGCAGCCGTCGACGTTGAGAATCAGGTTGTCCTTCTTGGAGGTGGTAACAGTCTCGACGGCGAGAGCGTAGTCGAGGAGCTTGTGGCTGGGGAAGTTTTTGAGAACGTACTCCTTGACCAGCTCGACACGGAGATCGGGGTTGTTTCGGGACTTGATACGGTGACCGATACCGGGGATGAGCTTGTTAGCCTTACGCATGCTGTCGACGAAGTCACGAGGGCTCAGGCCCTTGTCGAAAGCGCGGGTAAACTCATCAGCGGCACCGTCGAGGGCACCACCGAATCGAGAACCAATGGTCAAGAGACCAGAGACGAGAGCACTGATCAAGTCCTTGCCAGCACGAGTGGTGATAATGGTGTTCATGGCACCAGACACAGCAGGACCGTGGTCAGCAGTGAGCATGAGAACCATCTCGAGGAACTTGGAGGCGTAGGGAGGAAGGCGGCGGCGGAACCACAGCAGAGACATGACACCACCGATACCAATATCCTCCTTGAAAACGTCCGAAATAGGCATGCCGGCGTAAAGAAGCTCCTGACCACGGTCATCGGAGATGGTGGAAATGAAAGCAGCGGGCTTTCGGATGAGGCCAAGCTCCTGGGCCCAGGAGTAGTCAAGAGGGATCTTAGGAACGACGGGCTCGGGCTGGGGAACGATGGTGCCGTCGGAGACGAGCTTGTCGTAAACCTCCTTGAGGGTGGAGGGGAGATCCTCGAAGGTGGTGGGGACATGGAAGCCAGCCTCCTTCATCTTTTCGTTCTTCATCTTGGCAGTCTCGAGCTGAGAGTTGGCGAAAGAACCAGCGTGACCGAACTGAACCTCAGTCTTGAACATGCTGGCGCAGGTACCAATAGCCCAGGCGACAATGGGCTTGGTGATGATGCCTTTCTCAACGGCCTCAATGACCTTGTACTCCTCAACACCACCAACCTCACCAAGCAAGACGAGGATCTTGCACTCGGGGTCGGCCTGGTATCGCAGAAGATGGTCGATAAAGGTGGTACCGGGGTATCGATCACCACCGATGGCAATACCCTCGTAAACACCGTCGGTGTTCTGGGAGATAATGTTGTTGAGCTCGTTGGACATACCACCAGACTTGGAGACGTAGCCAACGGAACCCTTGCGGTAAAGCTTGGAGGCAACAATGTTGTCCATCATACCACCAGTGTTACCAATCTTGAAGCTGCCAGGCTTGATACCACCAACGGTAGCGGGACCGATAATGGTAACACCCTTCTTCTTAGCGACGTGGGCGATCTCACGAGCTCGCTAGAGAATCATGGTTAGCACGCATGTTGGGCGCATAGCTACAATTGGAATCGACTTACTCGCTCAGGGACACCCTCGGCAATGATAGCAATGGTCTTAACCTGGGGATTCTCCATAAGCTCCATGGTAGAGCTGTAGACACTTCGCGAGGAAGCAAAGTTGACGACGACATCAACGTCGGGGTGCTTCTCCATAGCCTTGTCAACCTGCTGGTAGACGGGCAGCAGAGTCTCGCTGGTTCCCCAGTACATCTTGCTGACGAATTGACCGCCGAAAGTGTAGATAATACCGGCAACGGAGGGCTTAGATCGCTTGCAAATGAAGTCGAAATCGAGCATGCCCTGGACGGCTCTGGGCTGAAGACCGTAGACAAAGCATCGCGTCTTGTCGGTGAAGAGAGCGTGCTCAGGAAGAGGGCTCAGCGGTCGGCTGGGAGCCGGGAAACGCTGGATGTTGTCGTTAGCCGACAGGCTGTTGGAGGTAGCGGCAGCCATTGTAAATATCGAAGTCGACGGTGTGAGTAAGGTGAGAGAGTTGAAGAGTTGAGGCGCTGGAGGGACCAAATAAGGTGTCAGCTGCTGAGAGGAGAGGAAACGCTCTGAGCTCTCTGGGGGAGAAGCGGGCTCAAAGGAATTAGGTAGAGAGAAAGATGTATGAAGAGAAAATGAGGAAGGAATTGAGATCAATGGAAGATCCGTCAGATGAAGGAGTCAAAGACGGAGGCTGAGACGAGGGGGAGGGGAGAAGGATAGGACGGGGGAATTCAGGAGGAGTGAACAGGACGGGTCGTTCTGGTGGGCGGGTGAGAGCTGGGCTTTGGTTTTTGATTTTGGTTTTTGGTTGACTTCCAAGGGTCGATGAGGCTGTTTACAGGCAGCTGTGGCCTGAAGGTAGGGAGCAGCAGCAGCAAAGCACCCGCGGTACGGGTGTCTTGTCATGAGAACCCATCCAATACCCATCACCCACACCACGAAAAACTTAGTGGGGTTGACGCTTGTGCTTGGGGTCTATCAAGTAACGGGTACTTCAGGTACAGTACATGGCGGGGCAGGGGGGCCATGCTGCCTCCAGCTCACCCCCCGCCTGCCTCTGGATCCACCTCCCGGTACATCACTAGCCACCGCCTGCGCCAGTTTTCTCACAAAACCTGCGCCTACAAGATATTTTGGGACCTCACCTCACCTCACTCGTCTTCCGAGTGAGCGAGCAACTGGGTCTTGCTTAATGCCTTTTTGGTAATATCATTCCCCAGAAACTCAATTGCAAGGTTGAGCAATCCCTCGACCAATCTCACAAAATATCTCTACACCGTAATGGGTGTGCAAATAGGTGAGTTGATCTACCAGCCAGTTGGGGAAGAAGCCTGTCTTTTTTCTTTGGGGATGTCGCTCGTTCCAGGGTCCCTCTTTTTTTTTCTTGTTGATCTGTTGAATCCTTGGACTTTTTTTTTGTTCGTGCCCGGACGGTTGCGATTGAGCTTGAAGACTGGAGCTCCCACACTAAAGTACCGGTACATCGTATGAGGGGACCGTTGTGCGTCCCGCCATTCCACTTTCATGTAAAGAAGGCGTTGATGGCGTTTTTCCCCCATCATGGGCCTTGAGAAGTTTATGAACGGCTCAATTCGATACCATCAGAGCCAGTGAATGCAGAGTACAATCACAAGATACGATGACCATGGCCAGCGCATCTTGTCTCGATTGTAAGCGAAGAGACATGGTAGTTTGAGGATTGCGTGAAACCATGGGGTTCTCCCGTGCATAGCCAACCCATATCCTGCCTGTGTCAAGGTGTCCATGGACTGCCGTCGAAGATCTTGCAAGATCGCCGGCACCTCATAAACATGACACCTGAGCACACGGTCAACAGATACTGTAATAACCTTCAGGATGTCGTAAGCCCCTGCTTCGGAGCGCCAACAGCCACCCCAAAGCGTAACAGATTGATCAGCTCTTGTTTCGGGCTTACTGTACAAGCAGTTGTTGGTCGGCGGTGACATCAAGGCATCGCATCGTGTTGAGATTCGACTTCCATCCTTCCAATCCTTCCTGAACCCTTTTTCAGGGGTGTTAGTGTTACAGAATGAAAAGGCGGCAGAGTCCCTTGTTGAGTGGAACACCCGCTCACAGTGGCCAAGCCAAGGACTGCTGGCTTAAAGCTAGCCCTACCACTTGGTGCTGCAATACTTGGCTTGACTGAGGCGTGCATCTGAATCTGTATCTATATTGAAGTTTGAACGGCCATGCCGGAATGAAACCACTTCTGGGTCTCTGGTGTATCCGATTGATGTTCCACATAGTCGTCTGCAGTCCAAACAACGTGCAGAGCCTGTTAACTGAAATTTCTATCCACCGAATATCGGAAGCGTGTGCGATTAGATGGATACTCATCCCGTAGACAGCCGGAAGTTGTGGGTTCAACTGGGCTGGTTCAAAGTGAACAGCGTGGAATTCAATGGGATACCGATAGCTCAAGAGCTTGAGGTGTGGTGAGGTGAGGTGAGTGGAGGGGTAGACGAGGTATGGAGGGGCAGCTTAGGCCAGGTCGGGGGTGGCGTCCTACAGGCGCTTACCACCAAAAAGAAAAGCCACTTCACCTCACCTTGAGTTGAGCCTTGAGGTGCATCAAGAACTCACCGCAAGGTCAGCTCGTTGCGCTTTCCCCGGGTTCCGAGTCAATCATTGCCAGTCTCATCAAATGGCAGACTTCCATCCGTTTCCCGCGGTTTTGAGGCATGTACTCCCTCACCAGTCACCAACCATCGCCCACCGTCTATCAGTCCAGCTTAGACTAGGTAGAAACCAACCAACATTGGTATTATCGTGGGCTGAGTTACCCCAAAAAAGAAAAGAAGAGTGACTGCGCAACGAAAACAACTCAGAAATGGAATTGGCCGAGAAACTGACAGAAGCTTGCTCTTGGGAAATTGAATTGGGTTAGAGTAGCATGGTCGCTGCGGTTTTCGGCGGTCTGATAGATTTGTTTCGACGTCTCAACCTCGATATCGTACGTAACTCCAGGGTGTCCCGCTTGGGTCGCCTCCCCCTGGTCCACTCTGGTCCTCAACAGCTTGAAGTCGAGTGACAAGGGCCTTGTACCGGTACCTGACCAGCCCTCATCGCTTTTTGGATCAACACCTCGCGTCCCCTTTCTCCCCGCCCCAATGAATTTCAGGGCCCAGGTACCTCAGCCACTGGCTGGTTTGCCCTGTAAATCCAGGTACCCCTCCACTGACCGCCCGCCTCGTGCCCCCCAAAGAACACGCCGGGTCGTCCCCTCCCTGGCGCCTTTCCAATCCGACCCCTCCACTCCACCCTCCGCCCGCGTCTTGTCTTTTCCCCTTGAGCTTCTTTCAGGTCGTCCAGTGGTTTTTTTGAGAGCTCACCTCAGTCCCAATCCCTCAGTCATTCAGTGCCTGGCTCTTCTCTCTCCCCCATTCTCACCCTCCCATCGTCTTGAATAATCATCTTCCTTCTCTTCCTCTTTCTCTTCCCTTTTTGCCCCATCTCTCTGTCATAATCTTACCTTCACCCTCTCAACCCTCGATTTCAATTTCATTGACGCAGCCCACTTGAGCTTGTGTGCAGTGGTGAGTGTGCCTTTTCCCCGCCGACCCTCGTCGAACTCTCGACATCGAGCCGCAATAATCGCAACCGCAATCGCAATTCCAATCGCTTCACTTGAGCATTGAATTTTGCGCTCGTACATATCATCTTGAAATTCGTTGTTTTCTTCTGGTAGCTTTGGCCCCAGTTTCAACAACAACCTCAAGTTGAAATACCTGCCTCGGTTGCACGCTTGCGAGACAACACTGTCATTCTTGAATCAAACAGCCAGCAGTTGCTAACCAAAACCTTCCCCTTTAGACTTGAATAAAAAGGAATAAGCCGACACTCGCCAGCTCATTCCAAACTCACCTTTCTCCGTTCCTCACCAAATCCTCATAATTCAAAATGTCCGCCAAGTCGATTCTCGAGGCCGACGGCAAGGCCATCCTCAACTACCACCTTACTCGCGCTCCCGTCATCAAGCCTAGTCCTCTTCCTGCGTCTTCCACTCACAACCCTCCCAGCAGACTCGCCTCGCTGCACTTCCCCGAGGACGCCAACGTTGATGATATCCTGAACCAGGCTGAGGTCACCTACCCTTGGCTCCTCCAGGCCGACGCCAAGTTCGTCGCCAAGCCCGATCAGCTCATCAAGCGACGAGGAAAGAGCGGTCTCCTGGCCTTGAACAAGACCTGGGCTGAGGCTAAGGCTTGGGTTGCTGAGCGAGCTGGTACAGAGCAGCAGGTTGAGCACACCGCTGGTGTCTTGAGACAATTCCTTGTTGAGCCTTTTGTTCCTCACCCCCAAGATACTGAGTACTACATCAACATCAACTCAGTCCGTGATGTAAGTTGAAATCTTGTTTCCCCTGTGTGTTTGGTGGAATCGGGCTGTGTTCTTCGTCGGTAGACGAAGGTCCTTGAAGTCAACACTTTAAAGACGACGGAAAAACACAAGAGAGGGAAATTGGACAGGACAAGGAAGGGCTCTGCGGCATCTTGTATACTCTGTTCGGCGTCGAGAAGGTCGAATTGTGGGTTCGTTTGTCCCTGCGCCGGCAATCATTCTTTGAACCGAAACGGGCGAACGGATGCCACGATAAGAGATGCTCGGAGCCCAGTCCCTGGCCTTGTCGACCCTTCCACAGGCAGCCCACATTTGCTACCGGTTTCCCGGTCTATTTCCAGTTACCGAAGTCGTTCAGTCCAGCTTGCTAACGTTTCCATCTACAGGGCGACTGGATCCTCTTCACCCACGAGGGTGGTGTTGATGTCGGTGATGTTGACGCCAAGGCTGAGAAGCTCTTGATCCCCGTCGACCTCGCTGAGTACCCCTCCAACGAGGAGATTGCCGCTACTCTCCTCAAGAAGGTTCCCGAGGGTGTCCACAACGTCCTTGTCGACTTCATCACCCGACTCTATGCCGTCTACGTCGACTGCCAGTTCACCTACCTTGAGATCAACCCCCTCGTTGTCATCCCCAACGAGGACAAGACCTCCGCCGCTGTTCACTTCCTCGATCTTGCTGCCAAGCTGGACCAGACTGCTGACTTCGAGTGTGGTTCCAAGTGGGCTATTGCCCGATCTCCCGCTGCTCTGGGTCTTACCAACATTGCCCCTGGGGCCGACGGCAAGATCAGCATCGATGCCGGTCCTCCTATGGAGTTCCCTGCCCCCTTCGGTCGTGAGCTGACCAAGGAGGAGGCTTACATCGCTGACCTCGATGCTAAGACTGGTGCTTCCTTGAAGCTTACCGTCCTGAACGCCAAGGGCCGTATCTGGACTCTGGTTGCTGGTGGTGGTGCTTCCGTAGTTTACGCCGATGCCATCGCCTCTGCTGGTTTCGCCGATGAGCTCGCCAACTACGGTGAATACTCTGGTGCTCCCACCGAGTCTCAGACCTACCACTACGCCCGAACTGTCCTCGACCTTCTCCTCCGCGCTCCCCAGAACAAGGATGGCAAGGTTCTCTTCATCGGTGGTGGTATTGCCAACTTCACCAACGTCGCCAGCACCTTCAAGGGTGTCATCCGAGCGCTGCGAGACTTCGCCCCTAAGTTGGTCGAGCACAACGTCTCCATCTGGGTGCGACGTGCCGGTCCCAACTACCAAGAGGGTCTTAAGAACATGAAGGCCGCTACACAGGAGCTCGGCCTTAACGCCAAAATCTTTGGCCCTGAGATGCACGTCTCTGGTATCGTGCCTTTGGCTCTTGTTCCCGGCAAATGGGAGGAGAGCAAGGCGCAGGAGTTCCAGGCTTAAGGGAATGAAAACTTTACCAGGGGTAGGTATAGTATAAAGGGATATGCAGGTATAAAAATGAGGTACCTGCAGTGAATGACTTTTTGTACTGCAATGCAAGATAGACAAACGGGAACCAGGTGGTGCGATGCAATTCTTAGGGCTCGGGACCAACAAATGGTCGAATGAGCCGTGTATGGCAGTATTTGAGCTATGACGGAAAGAAAGCTAATAGATCTGATGACACTTATGGATTTGATGAACTATCTTAGTGACTTGGAGATGTCTCATGCGTGAAGTGACTTTGTTTGCACATGGAACGTTTAGCCTTCAAACGCAGTATGCCTATCGACTGCGTTTGTCTTCCGCGGCCTATTGTCCCTCCTTGATAATCTAAGCTGATATACCATGGTTCACAGCATGCGATCCTTCCTGTAGTCTAACCATCCAAGTCAAGGAGGACGGATCTATCGAGTCTCGTATTACACAGTCCTCCACTTCAGTTCCATTTTGGAAATATCACCTCCTGCACCTGTACATTAGCCTCATACTCAACTCGGTCCTGTCCTGGCTGCCTAACATGATCTTCTACCCATAATAGGCTCCTTCCACGTTGGATGGTAGTTGCTTCTGTGTGACCTGGTAGAGTCACCCTGACTTATCGAAAGTAGATTAGTCTCAGGCCATTCTGGTGATGTCCTTCCTCCAAGTCGATGTCTAGTCATGATAGGGGCAAAACGCCCGGCCTCCTCGTAAGCAAACACAGCAAGAACCCGTCGCTGGTGTCCACCTCCTTCCCTATACAACACGGCGTTTGATGTCCCCGGAGCCCGGAGCAGTAAACGGGGGGCTACGGCCTGCCGAACTCTCGGCGCCGAGGCTTGAAATGTCCTTTCGTTGACGCAATTCGTAGGCCACAGGGTCTGAAACTGCAGGACACCACAAGGACACTACGTAGTATCTCGACCAGGTGATTCACCAGCTGTTGACCAAGCGGGTCAGCGTCTGCAATCAAAAATCTGACAAAGTAAACGCGGATTCATTCTTCTCTCTTTCAAACTTCAACTCTCGTGTTAACATAAAAAGCAAACAAGCCCTGAACTGAGCTGTCTACCTACCTGTTCTCCAAAGCAAAGACCCCTCCTAGCACTTCCCTCTTGGGTGTTCGTTGCGTCTATGGAACGTTCACATCACCCTTGGGCTTGCATGAGCAAGGTCCTTGTATCCCACTTCACTTCTCGTTACCCGTTCCTCTGATTCATTGTGTCTGCAACAACGCAGATCTCCCTCTTGCCTTTCGAATCTTTGTTAAGTCGAATCTGTCGACTTACCATCACCCTTTCGACGGTCCAATTCAACCGCGGTAAGAGTAAGTGCCTTGTATGTTAACTCACGATGTGTCCGAGACTAACATCCGAGCTCTCAGTATGCCGGGATACGACCGCCATGATGACGATGACTGCTACAGCTCGAGCTGCTGCATTGGGTGCTGTCGCGCTGGCGATTTTGGCACTCATGATGCGTGCGGCCCCTGCTACTGCCGACGTACTTTCAAGCCCGACTACGATCCGAGCATCTATACCGGTTGGAGTTTCGGCCACTACTACCCCGGAGATGCTGAACACGCGGGATATTCTGCCGTGACCGACAAGGAGTCCAAGTCTCTTGAGAACAACACCAACAGCAAGGAAGCAGTTTCTCAAATGTCTGAGCAAAAGACTGCTGAACATGACGAGAAAAACAACAGTACCAATAAGCCCAAAGTTGATAAGCCCTCAAAGTCTTCCAAGACCCCTTTCAAGACTACCGAGAAGTGAACGTTCTCCTCGAGCTCGACATGCCACAGACGCTGCTTCATGCGGCTGAAGGGCTCCTACTACTGTTATGTATCTTTTTGATTTTTTTTGGCTTGTTTGTTTGTTTTGGCTCGCAGTGCTGAGATAATGGTCCATTGCTATTGGTAACTGTCGCTCGGGTACTGGCGGAAGGACAACACCTATATGTGAATAGTACCGCAATCAGGAGCATGATCCGGAGTCGGCCTAGTATTGATAACGATGAACTTCGAGTTCTGAGCGTCACTTTCCGATCTTTGTAGAGTTGTTTTTTTCACGCGTAAAGAGACTAATCGCCCCCGAACCAAATTGGTTCAGCATGTGATATTTCATAAGTCAAAAGTAAGTAAGCAATGTATTGATAAAAAAAGGCTCAAATCTGGAGAAAAAAGTCCTCAAGTGAGCAGACCCAGAAACACGTGTCTGAGAAGAAGTCGCCCTATCACTGGTGGTAGGAGCGAGTGGTATCGTATACTCTTCGCATATTTAAAGCAATCGTGTCGTAACTTCCCCTCCGAGCACTAAATGCTGCACATCTTCCATCTTCCCCATTATCGTATGCCTGTTCCAGACAGGTCGATTATAGCGCAAACATCATAGCGGCCAAAGGTATGCCCATAACCCAGACTAAAGGCCTAGTCAGGATGGCAGCATCCTCTTCGCCTTCGCTGTCTCCAGACTCTCCTCCGGAGGATTCGGTCTTGTTGTCAGAGCTGGTACTGTTCTTGTCATCGGTGGTCTCGCTGCCGGTGTCTGCGTCGTTGCTACCAGACGCATTGGATTCATCGTCCTTGAGAGGAATCACCTTGAGATTCTTGAGTGCACTGCCATCGGCATTACTGACAGCAAGTTTGACGTTCCAGTCCGAAATGTCGATGATCTTTCCGCTGGGCTTATTCTTAATTCCGTTGTCGACCAACTTCTGGGCGTCCTTAGGAATAACAGGAAGAGTAAAGTTGTTGTCGAATCCACTGTCCTTGATGATGGAACCCTTGCAGGTTGGGGCCTTGGCTGGGTTCTTGCTTGCAGGCTGAGACTGAACGTCCTTCCAGTCGATCCTAGCGAACTGGTTCTTGAGGCGGTTGAAATCGCCAAGAATTCGAAGTTTGTTACCGCTGACCTTGACAAGTCCATAGTTGTTGTCCTCCTCGGTATACTCATAAACAACGCCACCGGAGAAGACTGGGGTCATCTTTTTGCCATACATGGACTGGGTCTCGTTCCAGTAACGAGTCTGGGGCTGGTTGCAGCCATATTCACTGAAGAAGATAGGAACAGAAGTGGATTTGAAACCAGAAACAAGGTCGTTGTAAGAAGAGCTCTCGTATGTGGCTTCAGCGCCACACCAGGAGTACGAGTTGAGAGCAAAAAGATCCGCACGACTCATGTCACCCTCATCTTCCGGATCAGAGCACTGCAGGTAGTTCCAGGTATCCCAAAGAACCTCGCGAACATCAGCGGCGGAATAGCCAACGGGAATCTGGCGTTTCAAGTTGTTCTTGATGTAGTTTTTGAGGTCGCGAGTGACGGCACGGATGTACTGGGGAGCATGCGCGGCAGTGGCTTCATTGTTGATAACCTCATTGGCAGAGAAGAAGAGAAGAGTGTTGGGGTAGTTGCCGAACGCCTCGGTAATGGCAAAGGTACGGTTGAGATATGCTGTGTAGTAGCTCTCCCAGGGAGCTTCAGAGTGAATGGCCTCACCAGGCAGGGGAGAGTTGACATCGATCATCATGTACATTCCGGCCTATGTTGTGTGTTAGTCCGTCCCTACGATAGACATAGCAACACCACCTACAGCGTTGAAAATGCTAGCACAGTCATCATGGTTGATATTAGGGTCGAGGTTGTAGACACGAATGGCATTGATACCAAGAATCTGCATGAGGGCAGCATCTCGCATGCATTCGTCCTTGTGGCTCAGAGGATCTTTCCCAGTGGAAGGATCGTAACCGGCACTTCCTCCAGGTTGGTAGGCCATACCAACAATCTGGAACTTTTCGCCAGTCTGAGGGTTGATGAAGTCGGTTCCCTTGATCTCCAGAGGAGGTACAGCACCGACGACCGCAGCCCCAAGGGCCATGAGAGCGGCGTTGATCTAAGGCGCACGTCAGTATGTGGTGGGACAAGACATAATGCGCCATACACCATAGCGTGAAGAGGGTAAACGTACAAGCATGGCGGTTAACGTGCTACTAAATCTCTGTGTGATGTGTTGTTTTGTTTTTGCTTTGTCCCAAAAGTCGTGATAAAAGTGTTACGCAGTTGGCTGTAGACCTAGACGGGACTCGAGCTACAACGGAGAGTGCGTGGAATTTGGTGTTGAGGGTTGAGAAGGACGAAGGAGTTCGCAAAATAAAGGCGCGAACTGAGCCTGTCGCGATCGGAAAGAGCGATAAGAAGCGAAAGGACCACAATTCGGCAGGTGAATTAATTAGCCAAGAAAGAGCATATGGAGTTGGAAGAAGGAGCAAGGTGGAGGAGGAGTGGCAGTCGGAGTGGAAGGTGAAGGATAGCAGTGACAGTGACAGTGACAATGACAGACAGCGAGAGCGACAGTGATCGATCGGACTGCCTTTGCTGGGTATTTAGGATAATATGTGGAGGTTAGGCACAAGCAAACAGCAATTAATTAGACGGGGACGGGGACGGAGATGGGCAGGTGCACTTGCAATGCGATGCGATCCGATCCGAAGCAGTGGATGAGGCAAGCTCAAATAAGAAATAATACCGAAGGCCAAGCCAAGCCAAACATTGCATGGCAGGAGATGGAAAGGGGATTGGTGCACATACAACGACATCAACAAACCACAATCTACTTCTAACCTAACTACGCCGCTCAAGATAACGTTCATAGTCATCCGAACAACCAAGGTAAGGCAAGGTGAGCCTGGACCGCTTTCGTTTGTCTATTACACCACCATGGGATATCCGGCCATGGCATTCTGCATTCTGTGCTTTTTTAGTATGGATAGATTGAGTTCCGGCAGAAGCCAAGCGTCAAAGCCAAGACCCGTGGCCAAGTTCAGAACTTGGTTGTAGAGTCAAGTCTTTTTTTCCTATGGCTCGTGTACACGAGGTACGAGGTCATGATGAGTGAATTAGTGAAGTGAACAGGAGCATAATAACAGAAGCCGAGGAAATAGTAAGAGAGAATCATGTCATCACCAATTCACAGCTCCAACGACTGTTACGAACTGTCTCGCTCTCCTCGATTTACTCACTCTACTCTTGCTTTCTGCCCAAACCAGCAACTCACATATACAGAATTACAGTACCCTTGGTTGTCATGGGTTCCCTGGCCTAGTCTAATAATCGTTGCCAGGGTTCTCGGAAGTGTGGCGCTTGGAAGACAATTCGCTTTACCGTTTGCAGTCTAGATTCGGTGACCTAGAGTCCTAGACGATGGAAACGGGGTAACAAGAACGGGTTTGACGGGAACGAGTGGCCAGAGACTTTTGAGACTGAGCCGGATATCCAAAGTCAAAAAAGGGTTGTGTCTCACAGCAGCCATTGGTGAGTTTCTGCATGTAAACAAGCCACTCAAACGTCATGTCCAGATCAGATCTCATCAACCATTCACTGCGGCTCAATGACAAATTGCTGTTGGAGGGGTTCTTCAATGGTTCCACTGTGTTTTGGGTGCATGCTTGTCATTCAACATCCTTGCGCAACCTGTCCACCGCAATCTCCAGGATCCAGATGTTTAAAATTACCGACAGTTTCCTTCAACTTTGGCCGGCTTCTTGCTGTAACTGCGTCTTTCTTGGCATCAATTTCACTACGCCGAGAGGTTGGTGAGGCTACAGCGATCTTCACTCTTTTCATCACTTGGTCTAACACCAAGACGTGTCTATGCTTGGAAGGCTGGAATAATACTCCTGCTTGCAACCGAAACAACTAACTGAAGAGTCTGTGTCTCTCTTGTAGCACCGATCCCGAGATGACTGTTGACTGTTACTGCACGGAATGTTACCCATTGTCTTTCAACTGTACATTCATCACCCATGGTAGGCATCTGTGTAGCACTGCACCCAAGGTCTTGAAATTGCGGGAACGTATCCCTTCAGCCGCAAGTTATATAACACAATGACTTTGGCGAAGCGTCTCATATCAAACCACAAGTGGCACCTAACAAGTGTAACTCTCTGGAGACTTTGTGAACCTCGTCCAAAAAGACTACGTACGACATATCGTGAGCACCCTTTTATCTAATCCACCTCTAAGCACAA
Source organism: Fusarium torulosum (assembly GCA_900312805.1). Lineage (NCBI taxonomy): Eukaryota > Fungi > Ascomycota > Sordariomycetes > Hypocreales > Nectriaceae > Fusarium > Fusarium torulosum. The sequence goes on from ONZP01000228.1 coordinate 21,788, forward strand.
AATAACACTCTTAATAATATATTTCCAGCTTGTTGGTAGTGCCCCTCTAAGCAAACGCTATCTCAATGAGCACGGGCAATCAATATCCCCCACGCTGCAAAATACCCCGTACATATCTAACAAGCGCCTTATGGCGTAATTAAGGCTCTGAAACTTGGAAGCCGGAACATATGGCAGGGATTTGGTTCACGGGCCCTTTGCTGATCGCCTTTTGTGTAGTGAAGCATCTTGTGTGATGTCCTTGCAACACTGGCATGGTGTGCAATATTAGATCAGCCAGAAAGAGAAAAAGAAATTTTTCAGTCACATGATACACCTCGAGTGTATCTTATGATGGCTTTAAGCCATGCTAAATAAGTATAATCGGAGAGCAAGGCAATTTTGGAATCATTGCATTTGCTCCTTTTTCTGGGTTGAGATGAGGTTGACGCTAGCATAACACTCAAGGTTATGCCATTCGTACCAAAACGTCTATACAGGACTAACTCAACCTCAAAATACCAAGACAAGATAGGTTACCAGGTCATATCACAGCAATAACAAAAAGAAAAACAGAGATACAGAGGTAATGGCGCTTTGTATCCTGACATGTCGGATCCCCAATTGCAAAAGCAGATATAACTTTCAGTATTTGACTACCCTATATCACCATCAAACCAAAACCCGTGAGGTCTTTCCAAATAAGAAGCCTGTACGTTGCATGTAAGCGCAGGTCAGTCATTGCAGATTTCACCCATGTCCAGCAACCTGAGTCACTGGAGGCGGCGTCATGTGTAAGTATATTGTCACAGCAAAATCGACAGCAATATTGACAACTACTTTTCAATTTCATATATCACTCTTTGGCACAGTAGATACGTCAGAAACTCCAAGGGAATTGATACTATGTAGGCAACGAAACTAACTCCAGATTAGAGTATGGGGTAATCGGTCTTATTAAAGCATAGAAAAAGGCCAAATAGCTCTCCGGGTAACACTGAAAGAGAAAGAAGAAAGTCGTGTACAGCTTCGATACGGACTGATGAGCAGAGTTCTCAAGGCACGCAGCTAGGAAGAGTCTAGTCTGATAATGACTAGTTCCCGTCTCTTTGCCCGTGCCTTAAAGAATTCTTGCTCCCGTCCTTGCTCGCTTGCCGATGTCATCGAAACAATGTAAGAGGCCTTTCGGGTCCATTACGGTCAAAGTTGACCAACGAACCTCCTGTCAAAGCAATTACTTTTAGGTTGCTCTACATCAGGCCGTGAAATATATGGAGTGTCGTAACAAATGCGGGCTATCGAGCTGCCCAGAGACGCCGTTGCTCCATCGCCAGCACAACTTCAAGCACAAAAGTCAGCCTAGTAGCCGTTCATCGTCATTCGTTGCGAGTTTCGGCTCAGCTCGCGGTCGGCTGCAGGGCTGATGGGTCGGCTGCTAGCACCGCCGTGAGCACTGCTCTCCTTGAGGGCCAGCAGTTGCTTGGCACGGAAGGTCTCGTAGTGGATCTGAGAGGTGGTCTCGATAAGGTCCTGGAGGTGGGTTCGGAGGAGGAAGTCTCGCAGGTAGACGAATTCGCAGTGAGTCTCATCCTCGACGTTAATGACACCCCATCGGTTCTGACGGCCACGGACCTGCTTGCCGTTGACGATAATCGACTTCTCGGATCCGACAACAGCAAAGGGAACAAGGTTCTATCACATGTTAGATTTATGTTTCCATAGTGAGTTCGAGTAGTTTTGACAAACCTTGATCTGGCCATTCAGAGCACGCTCCTCATCATCAAACTCCTCGTTGTCGTAGGGGTACATCTTCAGGTTGTGGAAAGCAAATTCCTCCTTAATACGCTCCTTGAACTCCTGGCGCTCCTCAACAGTGAGAGTATCAGCCTTGGCAATCACAGGCACAACATTGACGACGTCAGACAGCTTCTTCAATACGACAATATCGATGGGCTTAAGAGAGTGACCCGAAGGCTGGATGAAAAAAAGACAGCAGTGGATACGGGTATCCTGGATGTAGCGCTCTCGCTGTGCAGTGAGCTCCTTGCGCAAGTACGCGGAGTGCTGATCCTTGATGTACTTGACGATGGGGTCCCAACAGCGGTCGTTGTTGACGAGATCACCGTAGCCGGGGGTGTCGACAATGTTGAGCCGAAGTCGCACACCGTTCTCCTCAATGTTATGGGAAACGGCCTGGATTTCGGTAGTCTGGCGGATGGGCTCGTCGGGCTGGAAGCGACCCTTGGAGTCGATCAGATGGGAAGCGAAGATTGTGTTGATGAGTGTTGACTTGCCCATACCGGTCTGGCCTATAATGCGCAAGATAGATTAGCACATGAACATGATTGCAGACCGCCTGCCCCATCACCACCATCACCACACCACGGCGGTTGAGACCATAGGCGCAATTAGGTTCGAGACCGTATCAATACTTACCAACACAGATAACGTTGAACTGGAAACCACGCTTCAAGAGCTTCTTCTCAATCTGAGAAGTGATGCTGTCGAAACCGACATGGCTCTGGGGGTAAATAGTGTTGGGAGGAGGAGAGGCCATCTTGAATAATTCGGGGATCCTTCGATTAAAGCAGTGAGCGTAGATAAGAGTTTAAGCTTGGGAATGTTGTGGATATTCCAAGAAAGAAGGACTGGACTCGAGACAACAAAGGACGAGACGAGCGCGAAGAGTTAGCAAGGTCAAAGTGACACTTGAAGATGTAGCGAAGCTGGGAGTTGGAGGTTTAGGAGAGGCGGCGTAGAAACACGATGCTAGGGGGGAACTTTTCGGGCACTGGGCTGCTCCTGCCACCTTAGCAAACAATTTCCTTACTGGAAGGGAGGTGTCAGGGAGCAGGGAGGTCCAGGGTCCGAAAGAAAGGGGGAAAGCGCGTTTGGAGCTCTTCATTGGCTTAAACTTACAAATTTGTTTTTAATTTTTTTTGGGAGGCGGCACCCCCGGCAAGGAAACCCGCGGCTGAACCGTCTCTTTATCGACGTCCATGTCCCCCACCGTAGTGGTGGACAGGGTGCCGCCGCCGCCATTTGTAGGGTTGGTGCCGCCGTCGCCCTCTGTAGGGTTGGTGCCGCCGTCGCCCTCTGTAGGGTTGGTGCCGCCGCCGTCGTTTGTAGGGTTGGTGCCGTCGCCGCCAGGGCCGAGCCGCCGAAGGACGGACTCGGCCCGCCTCTTCATCTTCTTGGCCTGCCTCCGGGTCTACATATATTTCGTTAGGATAAGAACATTGCAAAGCTGCTTTCTTTGACTTACGAGCTTTCCACCACGGCCACGGCCACGGCCACGGCCACGGCCACCGCCACGACCACCGCCACCGCCACCGCCACAGTTCTGGTTAAAAACCCCCCCACTAATATTGTAAGTGTCTCCCATCTATATAAACGTTAGCCTGTGATTCACTGTAACAAATCTTTTGCTGCGAGTAGGAAAAGGAATGAATATTATGAATAGATCTGTATGAAACCATAGCAAAATCCGCATAAATGTGTAAAGTCGAACACTCCATGGGAAGTAATGTCTTGTTCTCACTGAGATACGAAGATAAACGACACTGCAAGGAGAAAACTGAAGTATTCTGGGTCTCGAACATATGAAAAGGGGTGAGGCCATGGTTAAAGGTAACCGAAGTGGAACTGATGTCTATGATCCCGAGCTGCACTATAGCTTCTAGTCCAGGATCCCATGTTTCTTTCTGTACTGCACTTGCAGGCATCTCGAGAAACATCAAAAGAGGATAGGGACAGCAATAAGCAGATGCGCTGACAAGTATAGCCAGAGGCAAGGACGAGTGAGACAGTAGAAAGGTAAGGACTTACGGTTTCGAATTTAAAAAGGGTTGAAGAAGAGAAAAAGAAGAAACGAGGAGCGAAACAAACAACTACCTTACCTACCTGGGGCTGGGGCTGCTGCCTGAGGTACAACTGCCTCACCACGCCGTGCTCATCGTCGCTCCTGCATTCAAGTGCGGCGTGCCACTGTCATCGACAACCACTGACAGCAGCAAGAAAGATGCCTAGGTACCTACCTGTCTACCTAGTAAATCTTCTATGGAATCTCCTGAAATGCACATCTAGGTAAGAAACACTCCTGTAATTAATTCATACTATGGAAAAGCTTTTACCCAAGTCTCTCAATTCTCTATATATCTCACTGCCTCTCGCAAATCCTCATGCTTCTTAAACTTTATCCTGTCATTATGTCCCGGGCAGAGAGGTCCCCAGTAGCAGCTGGTAGCAGCCTGATTATCAAGCTAGAAAAAAGGGGCAGACGTCCTCGCGAAGAGAAAGGTGACTGTAGATTTTGTATTGTCTCCGCTACTAGCAACAACATCCACTTATCTCAAATAATTAGCTGAAAGAAAAAAGAACCTCAGAATCAGAAATACGAACCTCTGGTTGACTCTGGTATTGGTTGTGACACGCCGCTCTTGATGATGACACTCTCGATCTTTCCAAGCATAAGCATGATTCTGTAACTGCCCCTTCTTCTCCCCAAGGTTCTCCCCTCGGTAGAGGCGAGGAAGTTTGCTGGAAGTGCGTACTTAGTAGTAAACAAAACCGGTGTCGAAATGAAGAAGCGCTATGAAGGTGGCAAATCAGGAATGAACATTCATGTTGGTGATAACCGTCAAGTCTGGTTTAAGTCAAGTTGTTGGTAATGTATCGCCTATTGTCAAGTCTTTCTTGGTCAGCAGGAGACTTACTGTTTTCAATCCATGCACTTCCATTACTGTCAGAAACCGCTGATATGTTGGATCCCGTGATGTAACAGCATATCTTTGATTGTTGTGATATGTGACTGTATGTATTTCTAGAAGCGCGCCATTGCTCTTGTGAATGATCTGACTGCGACTGCATATCTAAATCTTCGTATGGGGTACCAACGTAACTCTGTTATGATACTGGTTTGCAATGTTGACGACAATGCAGGGAGTGCTATCTTTAGTCATAGTGTAAAGCAGACATGCCGCGTTCCAAATATCGGGGCGGAGCTTGGAGGGCAGCTTTAAAAAGTGGTGAAATATAAGCGAGGTTGTCTTGGGGGTTGGACATCTCTTTGGGGCCATACTAAACCACAACGCTTGGGCTAGTCTTGCAATGTTAGATGTGCTGTTGAGAATGATGGTACAGCCCACCTGCCTGCCTGGGCTAGCCTTGGTCGAAAATGAAAGCTGATAAACGAAATCGTCGAGGTGAACTTGGATGACCAGGGCATTATTGAGAAAAATTATGGACTGGACCAAGGAACGTGCAGCAAAGCTCCGGCTATGATATGGCAGCAGTACATGTTGTGTGCTCTGAGTGTGGTAAAGGTGGGAAAGGCTGGAGCGGATGGTCGATACGAGAGTCAAGACTGAATCGCAGAGTTGCTGATAGAAGCGATGGGGCGGATATAAGACTCGGGATGTTCTTTCTGTTCTTAGTTGTCGCTTCGTGAGGTCGACGGCTACGGGAGTTATTTGTTGAGAGATGCTGATCTTGCAGACCGATCAAGGTATATGTTTGTATAAAGCTGGCCACTTGTGACTTTTGACGATGAACGAGAGTCTGTTATCAAGGGGAAACGAGTCGGTCGAGAATATAGCGGAATCTCCTTCGTATGGAGAAAGCAGTAACTTGAGAAGCTCAGAATTGGCTGAGGATTGTCTGAGATGTGGCGCGAGGTGGCCTAGCCCGTGTTAGTTCGTGGCCTTGAGATTGGAGATTGCTTACTGACGAGTTGGAGAGCAACCTCCTTCTCCTTCTCCTTCTCCTTCTCCTTCTCCTTCTCCTTTCCTTTCCCGTCTTTCTTCCTTCTTTCCCTTCTTCTGAAGTCTTGGAAAAGCAACAGATATGCTGCCCTCAATGTTGCTGTCGTCTTTATCAACAAGTGCAGTCTTCGAGATTGGTGGAAGAAGTTGTAAATTTTAAGGCGCTGCGTGCAGCTCTCACAAAGGTCCCATTATTCCAGAAGCATCATGGGACCAGTTGGATCTGCCGTCTCGCGCACTAGCAGAGCTTGGGGATCTTGTAGTGGTGCCCAAGTAAGTAGCGAGTGAAGGGTTCTTCAGATGGAGGCCCTCTGGAAAGTCCCGGCTGCAGATGCAGATAGTAAGGTGAAGTGCGCATAGGGAGGAGCCGGGGCTCGAGCTAGAGTATTAGCTGTGGTCTTAATAGCGTTGTGTTGCCTGGTATGCAATTTGTGGCAGAGGACATGTGCTATCAAGGACAAGCAACCGGTCAACGATTTGCGTTAGCTCGCGGGCGTCTCTGAGGTTCGTTCCTCATATCATGATCGTCAAGCCGCTCCTTTGAATCGTGTTTTATCGTAAAATAGAAACCTTCCTGAGATGAAGCTAGGGTAACCTTTGAGCGACGACCTTTGATGCTCTTCCCGAATCGGTTGTGGGAGATATTAACGTTGGTGTTGGGAATGACGACCGCGCACGTCTGTACTCGGACGCTCATGCCCGTGTGCCCGTCCCTTCTGTAGAGGATTATGGGGCCCGTTCTTGTAGGAGTCTGTGATCTAGATTCTCCTCATGGTGCTGATGCTCCCATCATTTCTGAGCTGAAAACGCTCCTTGCAAAAGCTAGTCGTAACGAACAATACTTGTACCCTCCTGGTTAGAGGTCACTGGTCGCCGAAGCCAGCTTTGCATGCGAAGCATAGCTGGAGGTTCTTGAGAGGTGCGTTGGATAAGGATATTCCAGTGCGCATGGAAGCAACAATGGAATCTATCTTCGCTATCTGCGAAACGTTAGCTGCATACTTGACCTGTCTCTGACACCAAAAGTTGGCATTGCCTCATTGCGGTTCTGTAGGTTTGCTTGGTCGTACGGAAATTTGCTGTCATTCAAGGTTCTACCCCCCTTATTGTGATTCCATATCTTCTCCGCAAGGAGCAGTATGTCGTTAGTATGATGGAGAGAAGCGTGGCCGTAGGTAACAAGAGATGAGGAGATACGGCTTGATTCTGAGTTATATAATTAAGAGTCCGATGCCTAATACATCAGAGGTCGAGGTCTCAGAGAAGTGCAGAAAGAGAAAGGATCCATTGCCGTAGGGAGAACACCTGGATCTATGATAAGAAGTTGGATAATTCGATAGACTACCTCGAAAAGGTGGTCATGCTGGACACCCGGTACGCCAATCGCACGTAGTATGATCGATGATGATAAACTCGGAAACCGCTCGGGGAAGTTCATATATATGACTGATGACGTGGGAATATATGCATACGTGAACGAGTGCGGGTATGTCGTAGTATTTACCGGCAGGGCGACTGTGATGGTATGGTATGTGGTCTCGGAGTATCCTGAGCCTATCTTGAGCGGCGCGAGGGCATCCGGTTTTACGTTCGTGGAGATGATAAGCGGCATGTCCTTCATTCTTGGCCAACCTGTGCATTAGCGGAAAGGTGGCGACGAGTTCAGGGGATTTATTGGCGAAGCCTGAGCCGTTATGTGTATGCTGGCTGCGGTGGCGAAGTAGACTGGTGCTCGTCTAAGAGATTCAACAACACTGGGAAGGTCATGGTATAATCAGCTTTGTGTGCGTCGGGCCTTATGAGGCTGCTAGACTGAAGAGGTCTGTGATCTCTGGGAACGTGACTAGGGTATTGGGGGACTCGCAAAGACCAGTACCAACATGCTAGAGATCAACAGGGGTCTTCGCTAGATCTCCGACGAGAACCAGAGCCCCATGGGCTTGTACGTTGTCGAATCAATGTCCCTTTTGAGATGAGAAAGATGGTCTACCACACTGCAAAGACGATGTCATCAAACGAGAGGAAGATCGTCGTTTCAGCTGATGCGGAGAGGTCAAATAATGTTAACTTGATGGACCTGTCCAACTTATTGTATGTCGAGACCGGAGAACATGCTGAACCACAATGGGAATGTCAGGACCTTTCGGGCGTTCCTGGGGCTCGCATTCGTTGAGGAGAATGAATATGAGGCGTTTGCCATCTGCGACTTCGGCAATGCGTTCCTTCCACCAGGCGAGGAGCTTCTCGTGAGATAATGGTGGTAGGAATTCCGCGATAGTACGGTCGTGAGTGATGCAAGAGGCGTAGATGGCACTTGAAAAGTTTTCGGGCACTAGCTTCGTGTCAGAGATGCTGTCCACGACGTCGATCCCAGCCGTCTTCTTTCAGCATGACATGCTGTTTCGCGGACTGAGCCCCGCACCCATATCGGTCCCTATCTGAGGCTTTGGGTTTGTGTATGAAATCCTGATGATACCGGTTATAGGAAAGGAGAGTTCTGTGGCTATGACCATGAAGCAGAGCAACAAGAGATAGTCTTGTGTCTTGATGACCTCTCATAGGTCGATGAATGTTGGCCATATTTTCCTATCTGACTGGATTCCCAACTCAAACTACTCCAAGGAAGAGTTACCACAGCTGCAGGATATGATTGTTGCTGCCAAGGAGCATCATCTCGTAGCTCCAAAAGTGAGTCGAAAATAATGTTTTGGGGTTCTCTTTCGTGTTCTCGAGCATGACGATAGTTGCGCAAACAACTATATTGGTGGCCATGTATCTCACCGAGGCTGTCATGGGTTACCAGTGTGATGTTGCAGTCGAAGTAAATAATCAAGGCGTGATAGGCCGAGAATATGCTGGTATTGCTAAGGCGGAGCACCATAAACGTTGACCATGCATATGCTCTTATTTAACAACAGGACTCTTGTTTTCGGCGGAGTCCCGTTCTTGTATATCCTGCCATCGATCCTGTTTGAGTGAAACTTCCTAGATGGGTAGTGGTGCTTGATTTAAGGCTTGCGCCCGAGGTGGAGGGCTCTTGAGATTCTGTAGCTGATCTGGTTTCAACTGGTGTCGTTGAGCATTACCCTCCCCTTCTCTGCTAGTGAATAAATCTCGGAGAGTTTATGAAAGGTCCCGAGCCTATCTTCTATAGTTGTGAAGCGGCTTATGGTGTCGGTCCCAATCTTGGTCCTCGTGTCCATCTTCTTGTAAATCGACGTATATGTAGACAAGTCCCTGGTTTGACCACGATGGCTGGATCGGACCTTTGACCACCTTCATATCTTGTAGCGTGAGCATGTATGGTATAGCATCAAGTAACGAGCCGTCCGAGTCTGCGCTAAGTCGCTTAGTTGTTCCAATCTCTAAATTGGTCACACATAGGCATTCGAGTGGATGATTCCATCTCATGGGCGTATGTATTGAGGGTGAGCGCCGTAATGGCCAATCTCTGTTACCCCCGCGTAAGGAAGATGTCCCACCGTCGGTCTTGCCGGTCTCGGAGAGTATATAGTCCAGGCTGTGCAAACAACCTTGCTTCCATGAATTCCCTGTTGACCATGCAGCGGCTTTGTTGGCGGTGGCCACCGTGCCCCCGCCACTCGTAAGGGCTTCCCAACACATGCTTCATCGTTGCGACCTGGCCCGATCCCGAGACATGTGGCGAATGAGTACGGTGGAGAGCGTTTTAGGCGGTATCATATGAAACAGCTCTCTATGGGGTATGTGAAACAGACATGGCCAAGTACTTTATTGTCTCGTAGTGGTAGCTCCTAATGGTCGTTATTAGGCTGCGCGAAGACAAGCGACCGGTGCATTTTGTGTCTGTTTGGCGATTCGTACAACCTTTCCCCTTCATCCAGGCGATGAAGGGTTTTGTCTGGGAACACCCAGAGCACTTTTGTAAATAATTCAGTCGGTAATGCATGCTGGGGGAGCCATATCGCTAATGACAAGCTCTTGAAAACCGCCGATAAGAAGGGGGGTTTAGCAATAAGGTCGTGTAGCGAGCTTCAGCTGGTGGTAAGGTCTGTATAGGACCCGATAAAGAAAGTGAAAGCAAGGCGATGCGGTTGAGCCTTTTGCGGCTCGTTCGAACTGATTTGGCGCCCTTCTCCTCAAGGCCCTTAGCATGTTGTGTCAATGTACTAACCTTATCACACGAAGTCCAGCCTGTATCTGAGGAGGTTGGTGTTGGTGTAGAATATTAGGGGTCAGTCGTTATCGCTCATAAATGAACAGGGTTCAAGATAAAAACATTGTTATACCGTGAATTGCTTGTTTCGTGCTGAGGGGCTGATTTCGAAGTTTCGCTAGCTGTTAAGATCGAGATGCTCAATAATTGCTCTCGGGGATCTTTTGCACGCCGTTTAAAGACCCGCGTCGTGAAGGAAGTGGATTCCTTGAAGCGTTCAGTGGTGCCCTTCGCATTCACAGGTCCCCATGAGCGCTTTGAGGATCCCAGAGCAACGTACCTAACGACTGTCGCTTTGAACATCGAGTTCCTCTTCATAGAGCCTATACGGCCTGACGATAATAGTGTAGCAGCAGTAGGACAGTAGTAGATCGTAGGGACCATGCTCTTGTCGAAAACGTGAATAACAGGTGATCCGTTGTGGTACAACATCTTCCACCTCGCCATATTTGACCTCATGTCGAATCTGGATATCGTTATCGTGCAGCCGATGAATCCCGTCTTCCAGTCCTTGTTGCAAAAAAACGTATACCGAGACGGTATCAACCACTCTCTCCGCCAAGCTGGTCTCCATATTGCAGAACCTCCTCCATTCCATCCAAAACTGTCATGATCCTTCCATTAGCCTTTGAGTGCAGGTCGTAATATGATCTGCGAATCCGTCATGTGAGGTGATTGGTACATTTTTGGGTTTGCACGTCTCGTTCGTACGCGACACACTTTGTGGATGTAATGGTGTTGTTCTCGGCCGGGCCAGTCATTGCGTACACCCTCACGGCCGGCCTCTTCAATGTGTAAACATATCTCTAGAAGTCTTGATCCAACGAGCGATTTGTGGCATATACGTCTTTACGTTGGAGTCATGAGGGACCCGTTCCTCAAGTACGCTGACGCCGCCTTGATCAAGGACTTGTTTGGAGGCTCGTCAACCCTGACTCATCCACGAAGATGCATTTGGGTGTGGATTCGAGTATGTTCGCGATATGGTCCTATGTCCCGGAGAGTTCGGTATAGCTGCCGTCGTATTCCCAAACCATGAGTGCCCCTCTCTTCTGGTTATCGGGGGATCTCATTCTCGCCACGCGTCCCACCACTGATGTTGTGGTAAATGCTCCATACATGCCGATGGCCGAATTCTGCATTGCGTCGGGTTCGGAAGCGCCGCTCTATGGAAGCACGTCAATAATCAAGCTTTCATAGCTTGCACAGCTGCCTCATCAGGAGTGAGATATCGAACCCTTTGGGAAGTGCCTTGTGACCTCCACATTGACTGGGAGCGCACCTCGGCGTACGGAGTCGAAGTGGTACGGAATGTCGAAAACTTCTGTGGTGGCTCTACTCTCTCTAGTAATGAGTAGTTTCTGTAGGATGAGACAAACTGCTGATGCCGTCGACGCAGCGACGGAGAAACGGGGGTTATCGACTTAGCGAGGGCGTCCCAGGCGCGCCCAGAAGGAAATGGGAAGTCATAAGTCAAGAGATCCACCCCAACTTGCACTCATATCTTAGCAGCAGCAACCCCAAGTTTCCAATCTGGCAAGTTCCATAGGTAGTTATGGGCTGTTGTGCATCAATCCATAATCCGCCATTCTTGAGTTGATGCGTTGGCGCCGGCTGGGTATCCTTTGAAGTCGGCGTCGGGATAGGATCAACTGAGTTGTCGTTTCAACAGTGCAGCTGATCACAGGATCCTTGGCTTTGGCAATGATGAGCCGACGGTATAGACTGTGATTGCGAAATTCTGATCGGCCAATGCTTGGTCGAGGTGTATAATGCATTGGGACTGCCGTCTTGGACCAATTTTTACACAGACTGATCTGGAAAGTTTGACCGAAGGCCAGTCAAAAAACCAACTGTAAAATGTGAGCAAAGCAAGGGAGGGGCCTTCACGCACAAAATCTTACCTCGTCCCTTCTCAACCTCGTCCCTCTCAACCTCGTCCCTCTCAACCTCGTCCCTCTCAACCTCGTCCCCTCTCAACCTCGTCCCCTGGTGGTGCCGCATATCAAGCACCGGATCATTAATCCTTATTGATGCCGTATATCAAGCATCGGATCGCTGATCCTTGGCGATGCCGCATATCAAGCATCAGATTGTTAATCCTTATTGATGCCGCATATCAAGCATCGGATCATCGATCCTTATTGATGCCGCATATCAAGCATCGGATCATCGATCCTTATTGATGCCGCATATCAAGCATAGGATCGGTTCATATCATGAGCCACGATTCTCGTCTGGCCCTTATTCTTAAGGCTTCCGAGGCTCGTTGACAACAAAATTCGGGTTAAGCCTGGCGCTCTCAAAGCTCTCCAGTTGGGTCCTCAGCACGCTCACGCTTCTGCTTAGCAAGTATACCCTCCAAAAGCTCAGCACGATGGCGCTCAGCACGCTCCTGGCGCTCAGCACGCTGGCGCTCAACACGCTCCCGGTGTTCAGCACGCTCACGCGCCTGCTTAGCAAAAACATTGTTCCAAAGCTCAGCACGCTCAGGCTCAGCATGCTTCTGGCCCTCAGCACGCTCCTGGCGCTTAGCAGCGTCTCGCTCCTGGCGCTTAGCAGCGTCTCGCTCCCGGCGCTTAGCAATTTGTCGCTCCTCGTACTCAGCAACCACACGTCTAAGATGCTCCTGGTACTCAACACTCTCACGCTGAGCACGCAGGCGCTCATCACGCTCACGGTCAGCATGCTTCTGGCGCTCAGCACGGTCCTGGCGCTTAGCAACTTCTCGCTCCTGGTGTTCAGCACGCTCACGCTCCTGCTTAGCAAATACATTCTTCCAAAGCTCAGCACGCTCAGCACGCTCACGCTCAGTACGGTTTTTACGCTCACGCTGAGCACGCTGAGCACGCTCTGCACGCTGAGCACGCTCTAGGCGCAAGCGTTTTGCATGCTCTGGGCGCTCACGCTCGTCACTCTTGCGCTTTTGACGCTCCGTTTTCGTAATAACAAGATTCGGATTGACTTCTCCGCCTTCTGCTAAAAGGCTATCAAGTACCTTCCATGAGATACCTGCCTTGGATCGTATGGCTTCCAACGTGGCCATGAATTTCTGGTCGTCTTGTTCTTCGAGTTGTTGTTCTGCATGGAGCAGGCTTTCTGCTGCAGCTCTCTGTTTTTGGCAGGCTTCGCAGACCCCCGAGTTGATTTCGTCTGGGAAATACAAAAGCACATTTGTAGACTTGTTCTTGCAGGTCTCATTGGTACAATATCCAAAGATATATCGAGGCATGGCCTGCAAGATTGGCCATGCTACGTTCAATGTGCTCCCATGTAAGTCTGGGAGTGATAGGTTCGTGCGCATTCTTCTGACTAGTTCGTACGAAGAAGCCGTGTGAAATTCAGCGTTGTAAGAACCTGGGCTGAATTGACTCATATGGTATGTTCCGAGATAAACCATCAGCATGCCTTCCCAGAGTTCAGGAAGCAGAGAGAAGAGCTCTCTGGAATTTTCATCGAGCGTCGCACTGAGTAACGATGGAGGAGTAAAAAGACCACCAATTCGAAAATTGGTAACAACATCTGCTTGTCTAGTGAAGCCATAGTGCTTGTTCGACTCACCATTCGAGCGAGCGGATTCGAGTTCATGATGGCGTAGACGAGTCCATCCTCCTTTCACAGTTGTACTTGAGCCGATGTATGTTTTGAATTTCATCGAGGGGTTGAACCTCGAACACGCCTTGATGAGCCGAGTTGCGTGGTTCGTGACCAGTCGTGATTTCTGCCACTCGATATTAGCAATTCCAACTTGTACAGCAATATCGAAATAGACGATGCTGTAAGGACAACCAGGTGGGAACTCTGGTAAGCTCAAAAGGTCAAAGAGCTGTAGATCGTGCTTTCCTAGGACTTTCTTTGTCTTTCGAGGAACACGGCGAAGAATGTGGCCAGCTATCTCATCAGCATTCCCTTTAGTCAGTACTTGCTTCATCGGGGGAGACATGTCTCTATCAAGTGGCAGACGCTTATACCAGTCAGTAAGATCTCCAGACCGAGCTTCTTTACAAAGCCGACTAATCAAGGTACGTGTAAGGCCCTCGAATCTCTGTAGGTCAGCATCAGTATCTGGAACCGGGTGCATTTCATCGAAGTTTTGTATCCATGCTTCGACTGTAACAACAGGATGTTGCTCGACTGGTTGATCATCGCCCGAGGGCGATTCGTCTTCGCTATCGCTGTCGTATTCCATGGAGAGCTCGTTGGAAGCTCCGTCGTCACTACCATCCTTAGCTGTCTCTAAGGACTGACGCAACTCACCAAAGGACGGATCGACCGCCGTCCCATCGGTACTTGACAAAGGTACGCAGGTGGCATCGCTAGTTTCTTCTCCCCCCCAAACTCTAGATGAAGAAAGACTCATTTTAAAAACAGTAGAATTGAAGTAGATGGGTTTGGGCGTAACAATTAGACACTGTTCTTCTGCTGTTCAATGAATCTGGTGAAATAAGAAAGGCCGGACATTCTGGTGTGTCTTCCTGACCCAGATTGTTCCCAGCTTGAGGCAGTCACGACAGCCAGCTCCTTCCCAACGAGGTAGCCACGATAACCAGCTACTTCCCATCTTGAGCTCTCCTCTCTGACCCCTACTCTTCCATCTTTGTCTTTCTAGCTAATAAAGTCCTCACTCCCTATGTATTGCTTCTGTCTACCCGTATGCTGCCAGTTAGCACTCCTGGTGCTTCTTTCTGGCCAGGTTGTCCGTATGCTGATAGTTCTACTCGACCTATAAAGATTGTAAACAGTTTTCTCGAGCCAATTGACTCCCCTTTCAAAGATTGGAAGTCTGACCTCTTTGCGGTGCAAATTGCATCAAGCTCATCAGCGATAGCATCATGGAAGAGTTCCAGCACGTATTATTTCGGTCCCTCTAGAATTGCTTTAGTCAGGTAAATACGAACGTGTTTTCACATCCATACACTAAGTACCTGTATGGATTGCATTGGTTACTACACCGTGAATCCATCGAGTACATCTTGCGTAATTCTTGTATGGTTCAATATTAAATCATTGTAAATTATCTTTTGCAGCTCAATATTCCATTAAAACCATCAGTTCAAGTTGTTTGGTATATGATCAGCGTGTAAATGACGAGTGTCGCCGCGATCACTGGATAGCGTCAAGCCTTCATTGAGGCAGATTTTCATTCTACCGACTGACCTCTATCATCAAGGAAGATTAGGCTAACGACGAACAAGTTATTAGCTGAATGCTGGATTATCATCAATCTCCAAATTGCGGTCCATGCTTCCTTCACTGATAATAATAGCTTACTGCCAGGTACTCGGGGGAGAGGGACCTTTGACAGAGCTCAGCAAGCCTGAGCAATAGGTTAGTATCCTAGCCGGCTATAGTACTTGAGGCATATAGCTATTACTACAGGATACGAAAGTTCTAACAGACTATGAGCTAATAAATACACAGTTGAGTTGTCCTGCTGTCTCCCAAGCCCGGCCTGCGCCATGTACTTCCCACACGCCACACCTTGATAGGTCGGCGCCCTTCACTGTTGTACGGTTACAATCATTATCGATTACTATTTCCATCCTAGATGATGTTGTAGCAGCGGGCATTTTGAAGGTGAAATCAGTATCGAGTGTTCAGTATCTTAGTATCTTGGAACAGTCCAGGTGAGATACTTCAATACATGAGGCTCGATTTTGTTGACATTAGTTAAGGACAGCTTGATTACCACTGGTCACGACTTCTGTAAACGACGAAATGAGCAAGCAAGAAACCTAGAAAAGAAAAAGAAAAAGATTGGCCATGCTCGGGATCGAACCGAGGACCTTTTCCAGTGGTTTGTAGGGTTGGTGCCGCCGCCGCCGTCTGTAAGGATGGTGCCGCCGCCGCCAGGACCGAAAGGAAACGCTCTACCACTGAGCCACATAGCCTTTTTATTTGATTGGAGGATAAATTGAAACTTTTAGACTATAACCCTTTGAGCGGTACAGCCCTCCAACGGATCACTCTACCCACTTGAACCCACGTACAGGAGGTTTATATTAAAGCCTCACTATGTGTCTTGTATCTTCAAGACTTTGAGCTCACTATCGTTATCAGCCACTTTCAGTGCTACCACTAGTAGATTGAAGGTATCGTGGTTTTATTATAACCTCATTGGTTTGACACACCTGTCATGACCGTTGGAGGGCTGTGCCGCTCAAAGAATACTATTTTGAAGGTGGAGAGATAAACGACAACAAAAGGGTCAGATTGTGTGGTGGTTAGGCTCTTCCTTGTAACTCTACTTCGAGATTAAGTCCAATTAAGGTGGGGGTTTTCTGCATATAATACAGATTTAACTGATCAATTAAATGGGAATAATATAAGAGCAATAATGATGAATTGGGGTGTGAAAATACCTAGACATGCAAGTATGCATGAAAAAGCTAGAGTCCGAGGGAAAATCCTCCCTTTTTAAGCGGGTCTGTGCGTCGACATGATTGGTTTGAAGGCCATCAAACTTTTGAGCATCAGAATTTGAAGCCTCGCGCATTTTGATCATTGCGACTCCAATTCGAGCTCGACAACCAACGGCTCACTTATTTCGACCGGGAACAGCCACCTGTGACCGAATATCTGGATTTAGATCAATTCAATTTGATTCTGCTCTAAAGGCCTCTCTGCCTGTGCCTCTGTTCCGACTTCGGCTTCGATTGAACCACCGAATCCGATATAGCACTATCTTCCTCAATTCGATATACCATTATTCAAGATGGCTTCCGCTTTCCTCCCCCGACTATCTTCTCCGACTCTTATTTCTGCGGTGTCTTTCCGCCAGTTTACCCAGAAGTTCCTACCGACCTTATCGATTGCGATCCCCGGCGTTTCTCTAAACCTCCCCACCATCGACGATATCTGGGAGTCTGTGCTACGAGCTGTACCCAAGAACAAGGTCTCTCACTCAAAGAAGCGATCTAGGCAAATGGCGGGCAAGGCGTTGAAGGACGTAAACAGTCTGTGCAAGTGTCCCGGTTGTGGTCAACCTAAGCGCACACATAGGTTATGCCAAACTTGTCTTGAAGGTAAAATATTACATATGCTCGCACAGTTATGATAAGCAGTGAGTCCTAACATATTGCAGAAATGAAGCAAATCTGGCGACAGGATTACCCTACCGATAGACCGGTCTGAGGGAAGAGAAAAGGAACATTGGATTTATCAACACTGTAACAAGAGTCTGTATAGTCACGACGAGATCATGCATACCATGCGCGTTTTGGCTCGCTTGAGCCTTGTAGAAATATGAACAATAAAAAACATCTAAACAACTGTGATGGTCTGATATATGTTGCTCTGAGCATATATATAGAAGACACTTCTCTCGTGGCCCATTGTATTCTTATTTATTTCTCAATTGCCCAACGAACACTACCATCACTTATACAATTACATATAGTCTGCTTCTACCAAAAGGTACTTTTTTCTTAATCATTATAGAAACTGATGTGCTGTATGTGCTTGGCTCTTATACCTTGACTCTGGAGTTTTTTTATTGATGACCCTCTGATGCCCCACCAAGCCCGTGGGATTCGCAGTTCATTCCCAACCAAGCACTTTAATTCATACACAACGTCATACTCAAGAGTGAGGGAAACGTACTCAGATCCGAAGCTGGAGAGATGGTAAGGCCTGTTGACAAGAACACTCCAAATTTCTTCATGGAAACTGATTTATTAGTCGAAACAATACTTGACCTCGCATACCGTGGATAATGGTGAGCATATCCTCCCCGCCGCGGGGCGACAAGAAGCTCGCAAGACCTCGGACAGCAAGCTTACTGAGAATGCATAGCCCATATCACCGATATTTTTTCTATTGCGACTACACCCAAAGCCGTGATATCAGGCAGTGGCTCCTCTACGCTGCATATTCACGATACCACTGATGCTTCATTCCCTCTCAAGCAGTCCATCTCAGATGCGCACAAGCTAGGCTGTCACCATGTGTGCACCTCACGGAACGGCAATGTTGCTGCGAGTGCTGGATTTGGAGGTGAGGTAAAGGTATGGAAAGTCGACAACGACACTGGTGAATGGAGCTTGAGCGGTGAAATCACGGGCCCTTCATCCAAGCCCGGCGAGGCCTGGGCGATGGCATTGAGTGAGGATGGCTCTTACCTTGCTACCACAACCAACGATGGACGCGTCAACGTCTGGAATGTGTTGGACGACAAGATGTCCAAGATCCGAGAGTACGAGACTGGAAGTGCTGGATCAGGAAGCTTTGGCATGTCAGTGGACTTGAGTCGTGACGGTAAATACACTGCCAGCGGACACCAGAACGGATCCATCTACATTTTCAACAACGACACAGGAAGAGTCTTGTACTCACTATCTGGTAAGCCGCATTGAGTTCTTCCACATTATTTCGCTGACACGATTTTTAGGTCTTGCGAAGCCTGTGCGATCAGTTGCCTTTTCTCCAGGCAACACCCGACTTGCAGCAGCTGGTGATGCTGGGATCATTGCACTTTACGACATGAAGCACGGAGAGCATGTAGGAAACCTAACAGGGCACTCTTCGTGGATCACCTCCCTCGACTGGAGCGACACTGGAGAGTACCTACTGAGTGGTTCTATGGATGGAAAGGTCAAAGTGTGGTCAATTGAGCGTACCGCTTGCGTTGCCACGCATAGCGAGACGGACAAGGCCCTTTGGTCAGTGAAGTGGCTACCAAAGACGGTCAGAAGCGAGATGTTTTGTACAGCTGGTGCAAACAGGAGCCTGTCCTTCTACCGGGAAGCCACTGGCGGTTAATACATGTGCCATTGAACGAGATTTACATGAGGGGCAGCGACCGCATTAGAAGGTAAACCATCAAAAGAGGTTCTAGATGTTATCTAATGAAAAGCACTCATGCTGCTAGTCCCTCTTGCCTAGTAATTATTATCATAGGAGCATACATCACTATTACCTACTGCTTCATTCCCTAGACTTTTTAAGAATCGCGAAACATGATGTCACCCACGTGATCTCGCGCTTCTGTTCGCGTTGCCCCGCCAATCTTAAGGCTTGCACTCCGTCGTCATGCACCTTCAGCCAATCTTGTCGCTGACCCTGTGCTGGTCGTCAATCAACTATAACCAGAATTAACATCATCAATCGCCATACAAAAAGCGATTGCTCACTCACTCCCAGACCACTAGTTCGGCCACCTAGCACATCTTCACAGTACAGCCAGCATTACTTGATTACATTTACTTCGGCCTCACTTACACACCATTAAACGTCACCCACCTATAGCTCAACAGCATCATCTCGCTTCACAAGCTGAGTCCACTATGCCCACAACTCGACGATCCGCTGCCAATGCTCGCAGCCGGGGCCCGGCTGCCAAGGGGCAGTCCACACTGAGTTTCTCGAACAAAGTGACAAAGCCGGTGCCAAAGAATGCCAAGAAGTCTACCATCTCGGCCTCGGTCACAAAGATCGATCCCAGTCAGCATGCAAAGAAGCAGGAGCCAGAGGAAATTGTTGTCGACGAACCTGAGGCTACAGAGCTTGAGCCGGTAGAGGTTGTCGAGAAAGAAGTTGAAACCGAGACAGCTCCAGAGCCTGAGAAGTCCGAGTTGGAGTTGCAGGCGGAGAAGATCACAGATGCGCAGATCAAGAAGTACTGGAAGTCTATTGAAAACCAGTGGACTACTCCACGATTACATCAAGAGGGTGTATCCCAAAGTGAGAGAGTTCTCCGATACTTCGATGTCAGTTCACAATATGGTGTAAGTCAGCCTGCCACTCAGCATGGATGTCCTGTAGCTAATCCACACAGCCCTGCATCGGCATGTCTCGCATGAAGCGTTGGCAGCGGGCGGACCGCCTAGGTCTACAACCCCCTATCGAGGTCCTTGCTGTTCTTCTTAAGGAACAAAGCAAGGGCAACAGCATCGAAAGGGCGCATATGGATGAGATTCTCAACTCAACTTCCGTAGGGGCTTGACCTGTTCTTTTATCCAGTTGCTAAATCACGTTGTAGGGAGCAGGGCGTTTGGGAGAATAATGTTTGCTTGCCGATGTGGCTTTACTTTCGTCAATTGTTCTATAAACTCAATGGGAACTCGTTAAAGCATATGTATGACCTAAACTCCAAATTTTTAAAAACACCAAAGTCTAACGAGGAACAGGCCTTGCGGTCTCTGTCTAGTACCAGATGCTTCTAGTCCGATGATGGGGGATGGGTTCCTTTCCAGCCGCTTCTAGCTCCTTCATGCTGTCATAGAGGAAAAAGTCTATAAGGATGGCATTGACATGGGCGCCAGGGTGTTGACGCATAATTTCTCGTCGAATCAGCTCGACACACCAGATACTGCAAGCTGTTTCTGCTTAGCAAACAAGAAATATTTCATTGTATGTTCAATAACTTACCCCGTATCTGTAACTCCCACGAGCATCCACTCTCGATCATTTTCTTGTCCTTGATGGCTGCTGCAACAGCCGGAGAACAATACAAAGCACCCATGGTCATGAGGATCTGAGGGATACGATAATCGGCAAACATGGTGATCTTGTCGATATCGTGAAACTCGCCGTATGATTCGCCGTTGAAACAAGCCCAAAGATCAGCAACGAGGATCTGAGCTCGCTTCATGAGGCGGATCATCTTGCCGTCCTCGTAGCGATGCTCATCTCGGAAACAGCCAAAGTCTTGAGCCAGTAAGTTTACCATGCGTGCTGCAGAACCATTGGCTGCGTAAATGAGCTCTACAACAGAGCCATCGTAGTGCTGAAGGAGTTGTTAGCACCTTTTGCTACTGTAATTGCTGGTTGTTAATGTCGGCTTACTTGGCAAAGAACCTGACCGGCTTCTCGAAGGCAGTCTAAGCGCTCCTCAAGTAGCGGTATCTCCTCCTCAGTACAAGACCTAAAGACATGTCTGAGAGACTCGAGAGTACACTCTTCCTCATTTTGCCAGTAGAAAGGGTCTGTAATAGGAATGCCTTTAAGTGAGGTAAACCGTCAGTTTCTCTGGTGAGTCATCACGGACAAAGAAAACCAAACTGACCTTCGTCAAGGGCCCTTTGGAGGGCTGCCACCAAACTCCAATAACCTGTCCATCTCTCTCCGCGATATTCAATGGTAAATCTTTCATCATCAGGCAACTCGGACCAGAAGGAAAAGTTTAGCAAGTCCATAGTGAAGATGAAGTTAACCGTGCTTTCATCCTTGGCCTTGGGATGAAGTTCATGCTCTGACCAGGTGGCAGTTGAGTAGCTCTTTTGCTGCATTTGCTTGTATATGCTCTCCGCTGCCCTTTTTGATGCACGCATATCAACGGCGATGTCGATACAGCTATCGTAGACATATTCAGCACTCTCGAGAACACCTGTCTCGGGCTCCTGGTGGACTTCGATCTTCCCCTGAAGATGTTGGCGGAGGAGTTCCAGAAGCTCAGTGTCAACTTCGTCGTCAGACATGGCTATGAATTTTGATTGTCAAGCTTAGAGGATAAAAGAAAGAGACAATGAAAGAGCCAAGTAAGAGTCAGAAGTACGAAAAAAGAACGTCAAAGAGTGAATAACTATCCAATGGTGGCAGCCCAAACTTGTTTGTCCGAATCACTCGGTCTAGACTTTGAAAGTCGAATATTCAGATCTCTTAATTTTTTTCTGGGGGGCGGCCCCGCGGTCGCAGCTCATCGCTGGCACTTGACCCAGGGTATCGGGCTCCTACTGAGCTGAGATTGGAGTGCGATTCATGGCTGAAACGCCGCAAAAGGAATACAGAGGACAAAGGCTTATATTAATGCTTCTAGAAGCGACCAATTGACTCACTAAGGTAGGCAGGCAGGCACTAAGGTACGGACGAAAGAGTGACATGTCCTCTGCTTGAATGGCCCTTTTTCATCTGCCTGCAACTACACATTCTAGGGGCACATTGAAGTACCATTTATCAATGCACCATTCAAGAGCTGGAGTCGCCTGCAATTCTCAGTGGAGTACCGACTGTAATAGTGGAACCCAATCACAGACCTGGATTTCAATCAGAATTCCCGGCTTAAGAAGCTCGATTCGCACTGCAGTGACAGTTGCATCTCATTGGTCGTCCCGACACCCTGCACTGCTGCCAGGTGCTCTGTATGTTAGCTCTCTCTCACCACTAACACAATTCACCAAACCAACTTCCAACTTTCAACCTCCCATCTTCAGCCGATCGCGATCTTATTCACGATTCCACCAACGCGAACCAAGCGCATCAACCTCACCCGTATGCGCAACCCTCGGACCGGGCTACTGATCTCCGACGATCCTATTTCCGCCTTCATTGAGCGACAACGATGACGATGGATGCGACGAGCGCCGACCAGGCTGCGGCTGCAGATGCTACTCTAGTACCTGCGCAACAACCGCAAACACAACAACAACAACAACAACAACAACAACAACAACAACCGCAGCAACAAGCTGCCTCCTCCGAGAGCGCGCCTCAACGACGTCCGCCGGCTATAACGCGCGATCGTCACAATCAGCAATCCCTCGGCGCATCCCTCAATACCTCCGTAAAGCAGGTACGTTTATTGTGCACCGAACCAAATTCCACCTCTGCGTTTATCCCATATCGCTGTTCGATACGATGCAACATTTGGGAGAAGCGTATGGATCGTTAGCGATATTATACATCGACCGTTTTCTTCCGGGGTTTGTCTGCCAAAAACTAACTTGGTTTGCGCAGGCTCGCGTGCTCATGGTTGGTGCCGGTGGAATTGGTTGTGAGCTACTCAAGAACCTTGTACTCACAGGCTTTGGCGAAATTCACATCGTCGACCTCGACACTATCGATCTTTCCAACCTGAACAGACAGTTCCTCTTCCGTCACGAACATATCAAGAAATCCAAGGCCCTGGTACGTCATCCTTTGATTGGAGCTTGGTTAAATACTTACCAATGTATAGGTAGCAAAGGAGGCAGCACAGCGGTTCAATCCGAACGTCAAAATTGTCGCACACCACGCCAACATCAAAGATGACGACTTTACCGTGGCATGGTTTCAGCAGTTCCGCATTGCCTTCAATGCTTTGGACAATCTTGAGGCGCGCAGACACGTGAACAAGATGTGTCTAGCAGCTGACGTACCGCTGATCGAAAGTGGTACCACTGGGTTCAACGGCCAGGTGCAGGTCATCAAGAAAGGCGTTACCGCATGCTACGACTGCACTCCCAAAGAGGCGCCCAAGTCTTTCCCTGTGTGCACAATTCGAAGCACCCCAAGCCAACCTATCCACTGCATCGTCTGGGGCAAAAGCTACCTGCTCAAGTACGTATTTGAGGACTGCGCATGAAACACTGCTAACAAAGTTTCTAGCGAGATATTTGGCACCAGTGAAGACCAGGCGGCTTTCGACCATTCAACTGATGCTGACAATGGTAAGTCCAGGCTCTAGATACAAAACAACGACTGCTAATATTCAATAGCCAAGGAAATTGAAGAGTTGAAGAAGGAATCAGAAGCCCTTAAAAAGATTCGGGATGCCACTGGCACATCTAAGTTTCCCCAGATGCTATTCGATAAGGTTTTCAACGCTGACGTTGAGCGACTACGGTCAGTCGAGGGCATGTGGAACTCGCGACGAGCCCCTGAGCCTCTTCAATACGAAACCGTTCTGGCGCAAACAAGTGACGCTATTGCTAACAAGGATGTGATTCTGAACGATGACCAAAGGGTTTGGTCTCTTGAAGAGAGTCTAATAGTCTTCAACGACAGCCTTGACCGACTGAGCAAGCGAGTCCTGGAACTCAAGAAGAACAAAGCTCCTGAAGATCCTGAACCCACAATCACCTTTGACAAGGATGATATTGATACTCTCGATTTCGTGACGGCAAGTGCCAACATCCGATCTACGATCTTCGGAATCGACAAGAAGTCTCGATTTGATACTAAGCAAATGGCCGGCAACATCATCCCCGCCATCGCCACGACAAATGCAATTGTTGCTGGTCTCTGTGTTCTTCAGTCTTTTAAAGTTTTGAAGGGCGAGTATGCAAAGTCGAAGGAGGTGTTCTTGACCCCTTTTGCACCGGCTCGACTTCTGGCCCCTGACAGGTCTCGGGAGCCAAACTCTGACTGCCCAGTATGCGGCGTCTACTTCACCAGCGTTGTTGCAGACCTGTCTCGCGCGACTCTTAAAGATCTTGTAGATGATATTGTCAAATCGAAGCTGGGCTTTGAAGGGAAGGAGTTCGTTGTAAACAACGATGTAGGCACTTTGGTCGAGTTTTTCGAAGATGGAGACGATGAGAACCTACCGAAGAAGCTGAGTGAACTCGGTAAGGCCTTTCTGAATAGACATGTCACTACGGTTTTAGCTGACAAACATGACAGGTATCAAGAAAGATTCGTTCTTAACAGTCATTGACCAAGATGACGATGACACTTTCGTAAACGTCGTCATCAATGTTCAAGAAGGGTTCGTCTATATATCTTTTGCCGCCAAACTAAGCTTACATTTTATAGTACATTTGAAGAGGATAAGAAACCTATTGAGGCAGCATTCTCAGACCCTCCCAACATTCCACGTCGACCGAAGAAGCCTCAGCCTGTCGAATCTAACGGCAACGGTGTAATTAATGGAAAGGCTGCCAATGCCGAGCCTAAGGGTGTCAAGAGACCGCATGCCGATGACGGCAATCCACCCCTCAAGAAGCTCAAGATTTCAGACTCCAGCACTGAAATTGTCGACGTGGACGTGGACCAAGACCGAGTCAACGGTGGCGCGATCGTCATTGATGACTGAGATTCAACAGCTAAAAAGGACGACACGCATATCGTCGGATTCTGGGCTTCGCTATGCAGCACTGAAACCGCCATCAAGGTTTAGGACGCAGTTATTGGCAAATTGATTCTTTGCCAGGAAGATAGCAGCGTCAGCCACCTCATCGGGAGTTCCTGCACGATGCGCGGGGCACTCATCGAGATATTTGTTTTTTATATTCGGCAGGAGATCTAAAACGGGGTGTTGCACATTAACATTCCCCTCTTTTTCACATGGGCGAAAGGCGCCTATAGATGTGCCTTTGCAAGGCAAAGGGAGGGATAGACTTACCGTCCCACATTTGACTCTCTATCCAACCTGGCAGCAAGGCGTTGACGCGAATGGATCGATACCTGAACTCAGTAGTCATGGCACGGGTGAAAGCTGCAGGACACGGAGTGAGCAGGTTATTTTTTGGCATGTGCAATAGTACATAATTCATGTAATATAAATTCTGGGAGATATTATGAACGTACCGAGAAGGCCAGCTTTTGAAGCAGCGTACACTGAAGCACCAGCTCCGTCTTTATTGGCCATAAGGCTTGAGATATTGATAATGCATCCTTAGAGAATTAGTGTGAGATAATGTAGTTGAAAGTAAGTAGTATTATAAATACCATTGGGTCTCATCCTGGCGTATTTGCAGGCGAGTATTGTGGCCCGGAGGTTAGTTTCGAGTATATTTGTGATGTCACTGTCATAAGTCCTCCTGATGAAGGAGGTTTGACCGATGCCAGCGCAATTGACGAGAATATCGGCGCGGCCAACAGTGGCGCCAAAGAAGCCCTGGTACATGACAGGTTTTGTGCCATCCAGATGCAAGAAGCGATGGGCCGATGGAGGCGGATCCTCGGGGTCCTCCGTGGCCGGGTCTGGCTTGTAAGGAACGAGCTGCGGCTCAAGTCTGGCTCGGGCATCCGGCGCAGACCGGCTGACGAGCGAGACGACGGAGCCTTGCTCTGCGAAGGCGGCCGCGATACGGAAGCCGATTGCGCCGGTGGCTCCGGTCACGATGCAGTGTTTGCCGCGGAGGGAGTACGACATTGGGAGCGGACGGGTGTGGGTTAAAGAGCGGTTGGGGTGAGTTGGTGATGTTGTGATAAAAATTTGGAGGTTGACAGGAACGAGCCAGACAATGCGAGAGAGATAGAGCTACGGTATCAAAATCTTCCGGATTTTGAACATAAGTATATTTCCAAGTGCCCCCTAACCGTAACTTTGAGTTTATTTTCGTTGATTGAATCATTGGCCTTTCAAGCACCTGAAGTTACAATTGTTTGGGTGTTGAAATCACAACCAAAGATTTTCGTATGCAGTTCCGATGTCATCGTCACACGGCTCTTGGCACCCTGGTTCAAGGAATCGGTTCTTGGCTGAACATGTTGAAAGGAGAATATTCATCCACCAACTGCTTTTATCTTGGAATTATTGATTGTGTATCTGAGCCTATTGGCATTCTGTGAGATAGTTCGCCCACACAAAACCACAGACTACATATGAGGAGTGGTTGGCTTCTTTGTTAGTGGTCTTTAGCTTCTACGATGGATTTCGCTCCAGGGGACTGCCAGGGAGGGGGGATAAGAGCAAGGCAGAGGCCAGCAAGGTTAAAGTTAAGCGATCGATGGGCTGAAACCCAATTCCGTGCGGTTCTTTTGTCTTGTCTTAGTGCTTTAATATGTGCCAAGCATTGAAGCCAAACTGGGAGGGAGCATTATTGCGAATGCGATGAGGTAGCCTGCAATCAAGACGATGACAGACGAAGGATTTGGCCTTTATTACTCTCTATGAAGAACAAGGGTCAATCAACTGTCACTGGATACGGTTGATTCACATTCAAGTGCTGACAAACATTTACTCACCTGCCTCTTACAACTGAACCTCGATCCTGCTTCAGGCCCATTTCATGGTACCTTAGCATAGTGCATATCTCCACTCCAAACTCTCGCCAGCCTCCATCGTTGGTTACTATATCACAACTACAACTACTACTCTGCAGGGTGTTTGTCCGTTGGAGCTCTAGGCTGTACACGTGCTCCCTAAAATCTCTCCCTCAAGCATCCTATCGACTTCAATGTTTCGTTGTCCTCGGTTCCGTCCTCGTCGCAATTGACGTTTCCCACCCGCCGCAAAACCATGAGCGACCCTCGACATGATGCCCCGCTGTCGAGCGCCAACGCCAACATAAACGTTCCCGCTACCACGACGACCGTAACGGTTCTTCCCACGACAGCGAATGGCTCTGCCAAAGGCAGCGATGCCATTGATGCGGGTCTTAGGAGTCTTGATCACTGTACGCCTTGAAATCACGGGCTTCTCTTGCGCCGCGCGCTCTACTGATGCCTTCATATCGCAGACAAGCGCGCCCTGCCAAAATGGCGATACAACCTGCGCCAGCAAATGCTGCCCCTGATTCGATGGGAGACACCATATCTTGCCTGGATGCAGGAGAAGTTGCGAACTCCGGCTCTCGATAGTTACTTTGCCATTACCGCCAACCTCGGAACACATACCTTCTTTATGATAGGATTGCCTATCTGCTTCTGGTGCGGACATGCTGCCTTTGGCAAAGGGTAGGTCATCCCATATTCATCTCTACGTGCGCTGCGCTGCGCCGCATGATGACGATCGTGTGTTGCAGCTACAGTGACTGGATTTTCTGGAGAGTTATACTCTCATGGCGGAACATATGGCTAACATGCTTTGCTACGTAGACTTGTTCACATCCTCGCCCTCGGTGTCTTTTGGACGGGCTTTATCAAGGACTTCTACTCACTCCCGCGTCCTCTATCGCCTCCTCTGCATCGAATTACCATGTCAGGCTCTGCAGCCCTCGAATACGGTTTCCCTTCGACACATAGCGCCAATGCCGTATCTGTCGCCGTTTATGCGCTCCTCATACTGCGTAGCCCCGAGAATACACTCCCTGCGGCGACCAAGATCGCACTAGAGTTTCTCTCATACTTTTACGCTATTTCGATCATATTCGGACGTCTCTATTGTGGCATGCATGGTTTTCTTGATGTGATTGTTGGATCTATCATGGGTGCTGCTATTTCTTTCCTCGAATTCTACTACGGACCCCCGCTGGATGCATACATGCACTCGAGTACCTGGGTTGCACCTCTTATTGCCACACTGATCATCTTGGTTCTTGTACGAATTCATCCCGAACCAGCAGATGATTGTCCGTGTTACGATGACAGTGTTGCTTTTGCTGGCGTTCTTGTTGGTCTTGAGTTTGGCACTTGGACGTACGGCAAGATCGCGCTGGATCCCTGGGAGAATCATGCGCATGGTGGAAACACCGTGGATATCACACACCTAGGATTGGTCGCCAATGTGGCCAGAATCGTCTTTGGTGTTCTTGTTGTCTTTATGTGGCGCGAGACGATGAAGCCCTTGCTGCTCAAGCTTCTGCCTCATCTATTCCGAATCTTCGAACAAATTGGTGTCAACATGCCTCGACGATTCTTCACCCCTGCCAGCAAGTACAAGACTGTACCGGCTGGGTCTCGTATCGATACTCTATTCCCTTCACCCTCAGACTTCCCACGAATGGTCGAGAGCATCCGAAACCCCGCAACCCGAGGCCGCTCTGTGTCCATCGGACCTCAAAGTGCGGCAGACGCATACGAAACTCTAGCGTACAGGGAACGCAAGCGGCGCGAGAGCGTCAGCAGCAACCATAGCCTAAAGAGCAGATCAGACAACACCGAACTTGAGACCATGCATGAGGACCATTCTGGAAAGGGTGCCCAGACTTCCGGTTCACAGCCTCGTCGTATTGCCGACTACGAGCAGATGATGGGAACGGGCGAGGTTGTGACAACTCCAGCCGCTGAGGATGATCGGATCGATATTTTTGTTACAAACACAGAGGACGGCTTGGGAGAAAAGGAGATGTTCTCGCAGTTGATCAAACCCCGTGTACGATACGACGTCGAGGTTATAACAAAGCTCGTCGTGTACACAGGTGAGTTTCCCTGGTGTTTTCTTTGTTTCAGAGCTGCAATTGCTAACCCGTGACCCAGGTATTGCTTGGTTTGCAGTGGCTATAATCCCCATAATGTTTGAGATTGTGGGCTTGGGAACGAACCAGATAAGTGAGCAATGAGTGACGAGATGGATAGTTATGAAAAGATATCTCCTTGCATCATTTGTGGTGATTTCTGGAACATAAATTAGATGTTCTTATTTTTTTAATGAACATGTAGGGTGATGAATGACAAGCGCTGGAACGAGTAATTGGTTAGATCACCCGGGTGTGTCTTGGGTGGGATGGCTATGGATAGCTCTAAAGCTGTAATGAATAGGCTATTGATGAATATATTTCGATAATGTTTGTAGTGATCCAAATAACAAGAAGCATGTCGATGTTGAAATATGAAGTCCAACAATAGAGAAATATGATTGGCTGTTGCTATGTGCAAGGGTCTTAATTGACCGACACGTCCAGACGCGTTAAGATGCAACCTAGCGCGCGTCTCCCAGTGACCTCAATATTCAAACTTACCATACAACCAACTAAAATCGAGCGACCAACGACAATCCCCGAATTATACTCTCAACCATAGCCACGAGTATCGATAAAACACTGCGCAAATATGTCTGATTTCGGGGATGAGATGGACGTTGATGTCCCTGCTTCCACTAAGGATGTGACATTTTCTTCAGAAGGCAACAAGGGCAAGCGAAGCGCTGCCAATCTGCCAGTTGAAGCTGAGGATAGCTTACCTTGGTATGAATCTGACAAACCCTCGCTACGCTATCTCTAAGTATTACATATTAACAAAATATCAGGGTCGAGAAATACCGTCCTAATACCCTCGATGATGTCTCCGGTCATCAGGACATCCTTGCTACCATCAATAAATTTATCGATCAGAACCGCCTCCCCCATCTCCTCCTCTACGGACCTCCAGGTACTGGAAAGACGTCGACGATTCTCGCCCTTGCTCGCCGTATCTATGGAACTGCCAACATGCGCCAGATGGTTCTCGAGCTCAACGCCTCAGACGACCGTGGTATCGACGTTGTGCGAGAACAGATCAAGACATTCGCCAGCACTAAACAAATCTTCTCTATGGGTGGTGCCTCAGCCCGCTCCGGCAACTCGATGGCTGGATTCAAGCTTATCATACTTGATGAAGCTGATGCCATGACAAGTACGGCGCAGATGGCTCTGCGACGAATCATGGAGAAGTACACAACCAACACTCGGTTCTGCATTATCGCCAACTACTCCCACAAGCTCAGCCCGGCGCTTCTGAGTCGATGTACACGATTCCGCTTTAGTCCCTTGAAGGAGGGTGACATCAGAGTGCTGGTGGACAAGGTAGTGGAAGAGGAGCATGTCAGGATTGGAGGAGAGGCGGTCGATGCACTGGTGAAGCTGAGCAAGGGTGACATGCGAAGAGCGCTGAACGTTTTACAAGCATGCCATGCTTCAAGTGAGTGTATATGTGAACCCGATATTAACCAACTGCTAATAGGAAATTAGGCACACCACTGCGAGCAAAGGACGCACCAAAGGTGCCTGACAGCGAGATCCAGCGCGAAAACATCACAACAGAAACTATCTACAACTGCATTGCAGCACCACCACCAGATGCCATTACTGAGATTGTATCGACGCTGCTCAAGACATCAGATGTTACAAGCTGCCTCACCACCATCAATGCGCTGAAGGTATCGCGAGGTCTTGCTCTGGCCGATATCATCACAGCGTTGTCCGAGGAGCTGGTAAAGCTAGAAGTTAGCCCCGAGGTGATGATCACATGGTTGGATGGCCTCGCCAACATTGAGCATAGAGTTGCTGGTGGAAGTAGCGAAACTATCCAGACGGGAGCGGTTGTTGGAGTTGTCCGAAGCGGAGTTGAGTTGATGAGCCGGTGAATACCATATCCATGATTTATTGGGGTTTAAATGTTCTATATACTGGACGCCATGGGCTTGCTTTGCATCAGGGAGAGTTCGCACCAATAGAGGATGGACATGTACGATGTTACACAACGCGGTTACCTGGCTCATGGGGATCAAAAGAGGCACATACATAGAATAAGGTATGAACAAAAACAATGAAGCACCATCGTGACTTTCGTTTCATTTGTATTATTAAAAGAAGGCTTTGGTTGATAATATATCTGTCAGCCACAACCCATGTCAAGTGGCGCAAGCTTGTGCATCTCTCGTGTAAGCGGCTAGTCTGAACGGCGGCCGATGGGCCTAAATTTACACCTCAGGCGCTGCATCAGCACCTTACAACGTTGTGTTGCGACTTCACTTCAGCTCTTTCCTTTCCCTTCTCTTCTACCAGACAAGGATGGCGTCCATCTACACGCTGTCTCATTTCAACAGGGAAAAGATATAAAATAAGAGGATCCACGAGCTTTTCTGCAACCCTCGCTACGTCAAAATGACTTCAATCGCTTCCTCCGATGCAGGGCCCTTGACTGTTGAGCCGCTGTCGGAGCGCAACGTCTCGCGGATACCGCTTATTCTGCCTCACGAGCGCGTGTTTCCCATTCAGATCGGCAGCGAGTTGTTTAAGCTCTCGGGAGCTTCGTTGTCCTCTGACGGTAAGATTTGAGCTTTCACGATCCTTTACAACAATCGCTTGTCGCATCGCGATAGTGGGTAGTATGACACTTGCCTAACATCTCCCTTAGCACCCTCTTACTTCTCGCAGTACTTTGTCTGCCAATTGGAGTCGGTGAAAGAACGAGGCGACGAGTCGAGCTCATCCCTTCGAACGCTCTATATCGATCGCGACCCTGTCATCTTTCGCGACATTTCTCTGCATCTCCAAGGATACCATGTCCAGCCCCGCGACGGAGAGCACTTTGTGCGACTCTTTTCAGATGCGCAGTTC
Source organism: Fusarium torulosum (assembly GCA_900312805.1). Classification (NCBI taxonomy): domain Eukaryota; kingdom Fungi; phylum Ascomycota; class Sordariomycetes; order Hypocreales; family Nectriaceae; genus Fusarium; species Fusarium torulosum. Next base: position 53,344 of record ONZP01000228.1, read on the forward strand.
TACAGCTGTTTGTCGTCCCCCCCCCAAATGGCACGGCCATGACCTCTGACTGACTTTGCCGAATCTTCAGTACCCAAATTGATCTCCCAACTCTACGAGGAGAGCATATTCATCTCCATTGGGCATCGCGAATTCCAGATTCCCCGCGAAATCTTCAAAGACCCAGGCAACTCTCCCAACTACTTCTCCCTCGGCTTCGCAGCGTTCTTCTCGCGCCCGGACGATCTCTTCCCCGGCCTTGATCGCGAAGGCCTCATCCGCCCACCCTCGATCCTCCCTCCATCGGTTCCAAAGCGCAGCGCCGACACATTCGCTGAGCTCCTGCATTTTTTGCGCGGGTATCCTATTCGCATACGCGACGAGACACACCGTCAGGATCTACTCAGCGATGCGCGATACTTCCACTTCAAGGGCCTCGAGCAGCGCCTCATTCCGCATTCATTGACTTACAATCAAGCGACAAGACGGGACGAGATGGTACTTCGGCTTGAAAATATTCAGAAAAGCGGTATTAGCGTTTTTATAAGTAACCATGATCCATTATCGGGCTTCGTGCAATATGCCCGACCGTATGTGGACGAGAAGCCTGCTGAGCTTGTCCTTGAGATTGGCGGTGAGATGACAAAGATTCATTTCTCGGGAGGCAATTCCAGGGCCGAGTTCTTCAGAGACACAAAAGCCCGTGTCGCAAAGTTGTTTGAACTTGTATCTTCAAAGTTGAACTTCTCTCAAACGAACCAGTCTCAGGGTCAACCGATAGGCCTTGTAAACTCCCTGTTAAGGGAAGATCTCGTCCGTGTAGCCCTTGAGCCTGAGTCTGCCATTATTCTCGATGGCAAGGACTACCTAGAGGATTTCATCAACGCTGCCGCTTCAGAGTCTTCCGGAAATGAATACCCGCGAAAGCGAAAGCGAGTGGATGGTGACTCTGAGGATGAGGAATGGGTTATTAAAACAGGGCAGTGGAGATTGCGCATTCAGAATGCGCCAAATGGTAAGGGTGTTGAGTGTATACTTGTTGCGGCCAAGCTCGATGCGATGAGCTCACAGTTGACGCGAAATATGTCGAGGGGCTTTTTGGGAAGCTGATTGGATACGTCTATACATGCAGAAGATATGTATGAGTTACAGAGCGGAATTGTTTAAATATTCATATTTTAGTGGTTAGCCATCCTGGAACCGATACCATAGCAAGACAAGGCTTCTGACATCTTGACTGTACGCACAGGACAACACGATCAAGAAACGATGTGAGGATGCCAACATATGTATCATGTCATTGCAGATACGGAGTAAAACGATTAAGAAACGAGACCAGCCACCGCATATTAATCCGGGCCAAGGCCAGCAAAAGACTTGAGCGTTTTATACATGGCATGATTATCTATGAACCCGTCCAGAAAACGTCAATAAAAGCAAAACAACACAAATTCGCTCCATGATGCACCATGTTCCCCCAAGTCCCTAATGACTTGGTAACAATGGCTGAAAGCAAGAAAACGGAATAACGCCCCTTCGCCCTGCCGAAAAGGAGAAAATGATTGATGGGCAGAGGTGAGTGAGAGCGAGAGTATAGAGGCCCATCAAGAGAAGGAGAAACTGGAGCAACTTTTTAATTGCAGCCAGGGGGAGAGGGAGAGTCGGAAGTGTGGATAAGGGGTGAATATGAAGATTAGTGGGGGTGTTCGTCAAGTCGTGTCCATGGTTCGTCCAGTTTCGTCTTCAAATATTCATCGTCCCTTGCCAGTAACTTTGCCTGTAGGAGCACTCATATCTCGTCGCTCAACGCCCTCAACCATTCGACGGCTTGGAGTTAATGTGCCTTGAGCCATAGAGCGGGCACGACCACGGCGCTCACGGATCTTCGCGAGAGCCTGCTCGCGAGTCATGGTTGGAGTAAGGGCAGGGTTAGACAGGTCAAAGGTGGTACCTGTGCTGTTGTGGGATGGAGTACGAAGACGTTCGTTGAAGGAGGCACTGTTTCTAGCCTTGTCGTCAAGGATGGGGACGGTTGTTGTGGTAGTGACGGTGTAGAAAGCATTGGTGGTGTGAGGTCGAGTCTCAGGGGAGGTAAGGACATCCTCGGAAACGTCTGGCATGGTTGGTATCGAAGGAATAGGCGCGGTGTGGCAGCCATTGTGAGGGGCGTCAAGGAGCGAGGCAAGGGAAGCACGCTCTTGTGCAAGCATGGCAAAAGCTGGAGGCTCAACCGAAGGGGTTCGGGCATATCTTCTATGGTTGTGTTCGTACTCAGACGAATGGTGCTCCATCTCAGTGTTGTAACCAGCGAAAGCTTCGGCCTCAACTGGCTCTTCAACTGCAACACGTTCAGCCTGAGCACGAGCTTCCTGCTGAGCCCTTTCAGCGGCCTCGATCTCTTCAGCCTTTCGTTGCGCCTCGAAGATCTCAGCCTCCTGCTCAGAGACAGTTCTAAAGATTCCTTCCTTAGGACAGAAGATAGTGCTTCGACGCAGTTCCTTCTTGGACTTGGGCATGCCGCGTTGAAGGGGCTCTTCCAGATATTGCTCCCGGTCTGACTCAGTCTTGGTGTCTACCTCAGCCTCAACCTTAACATCGGCATGGATTTTGGGTTTTGGCTCGAACGCTGGTTCTTGAATACGAGGAGGAGTAGCGGCACGCTTCTCATCCTCTCTTGCCGTACGGTCAAGCTTGAGTACCTTGTCATTAGGTCCCTCAAGGCCAATCGAGCTTCTACGCTTCTGGCGAGGGGCCTCGCCACTGGCACGTCGAGTGGACTTGGAGCAAGCACAACAACGTAGGTGACATTCTGCCTGCAGGAACTCAACCATCTCATGAGCGCGGTCTGCTCTTTGACGCTCCCATTGTAGTTGGATCGCCAATTCCTCAATCTCGGCCTCGCTGGCTTCCGATGAGATGATGTCCATGGCCGATAGCGAAACGCGGGGATCTCTTGATGCACGTCTCTTATCCTTCTGAGGAGAAGCAAACTCGTCATCAGCATCTTGTGATGGTAGAGGGATACGTCCCTCAGCAGCAATACGGGCAACCTCCTCGTTCTTGGCTGCCGTCTTATAGGCGTCACGTTCCTGTTCGACAAGTTTGATGCGCTCTAGAGCCTGGTCGAGTTGTTCTTGGACACCAACGATCTGATAGCGCGCCTCAAATGCCTCTTGTTCCCGAACCTTGCTCCTTTCCTTTTCGCGCTTGAGGTTTTCGTCGATCATCTTGGCGCTGGTGCGGGCTGATTTGAGTTCTTCCTGGAGTTTGACGATTGATGATTGTGTCTTGAATGTTTCTTTTCGTGCTCGACGGATTTCCTTTTCCCAAAGGGCTTGTGTATGTGCGTGTGTCTCCTTGGCTCGTCCATAGTTCTCCTATGGGATGGTCAACACGAGTTGTTTACATTAGCTTGAAGAGGATGCCTACCATTAATGTCTCTAGACGCTCTCCAACTTTCCTCTCACGCTCTTTGCCCTCGTCGATAGCCTTGCGTAGCGTTTTGGTCTCGTCTCTGTATTTGCGCAGTTCAGTCTCAGCCTCCTCGCGGCCAAGCATTGCCCGTTTCAAGGCAGCATCTGCCGTCTTGCGTTCCAGCTGTTTCGATTGCATGGAGACACTGAGGTTGTTAAACTGGCTGATCTTGTCGAATACTGCGTTATCTCTTGATGTACCACGATGGTGGGAGAAGGCGGATTCTCGCTCTCGTTGTTGATTTACGCGGTCTGCTGTGACTGCTTGCAAGGGCCCGCCTGCCGAGCCCGATGGGCTGTTTGGTTCTTCCATTTTTATAGTGAAGCTTTGATAGTTGTAGATGTCTAATTGAACGGGATTGAGTTTTTAGTGGATGTAGATGTGGATGTGGATGTGGCTGTGGTTTATGCAGAGTTGACTTTAGGTGTTGCTTTACTATGTTGTGATAAGGCAAAAGTAAAGTGGTACTGTTATATTATCGATTGTTTACCATGCCACATGCATGTGTGGGGCACCATGTCAACAGCATGAGTGCCTTGTTGCTGTAGCGATGGCAATAACGTCAGGTGACCCCGTGGAAGTGCGCTGAACTCTCCACCCCCAAATGCACCACTGGGGCTTGGCTGTAGCCATTTGAGTCCCCGCTAACCCAATCAAGTTCATTGAATAATGATGACCCCGCGGAGTGGAGTGAGTTCGCTGATAAGCGTGTCAGAATCACGATAAAGCTGTCAGGTCCAACGTCGCAGTTGCCTTAGTTAATTAACTTGAAAGATCCATGGAAAAGTTGCAGGAAGGCCAGGTGACAAGACACGCCACTTCACATTGAGATCGCCCCTTTTAATCTACTCTATAAATCACCTCATTCTCTGTTTTGTTTTCAATTCTCTCCTCCTTTCTCTTGAAGTCACGCCTCAACTTATACATGTTAGCTACACGTTGACAATTCCTCAAAATGGCAGACGAATCAACCCTCCGGCAGCGCAAGCCACAGCCTAAGAACGAGACAGATTCCGAAGTCTCCCAACCTTCAACTCCTACGAAGAAGCACAAGAAGAGATCATCTAACAAAGTTGACCAAGAAGACCCTTGGGATGGCTACTCGCCCTACGTCGATGTGTTGCGTGTCATCAGCTTCGTTGTCGTAGCTTCGATGGGCCTCAGCTATGTTATTAGCGGAGGGGAGAGCTTCTGGTGGGGACATAAGAACAAGCCAGAGTGGATGACTCAAAAATTCTATAAGGAATTGATCCTTGGACCTGTGAGTTATACCTCAAGCTATTGCCATTGCTATACTCCTGCTGACTGTCTGTCTTCCCACAGCCACCGCCTACATACATGACCCTGGAGGAACTCTCTCTCCACGACGGTACCGATCCCGACAGACCTCTTCTCCTCGCCATCAACGGTACCATCTACGACGTCTCCAACGGCCGTCGTATGTACGGCCCTGGTGGTTCATACAGCTACTTTGCTGCCACAGACGCTGCTCGTGGCTTCGTGACAGGCTGCTTCGCTGAGGACCAGACTGCCGATCTCCGCGGTTACGAAGAAACTTTCCTGCCCCTCGACGACCCCGAGGTCGACTCTCACTGGACCCCCGAGCAGCTTGCTGAGCTCAAGATTAAGGAGCGAGAGGAAGCCAAGGTCAAGGCCGACGCCGCACTCAAGCATTGGGTTGATTTCTTCGCCAACAACAAGAAGTACAGCAAGGTGGGATACGTGCTTCGGGAGCCTGACTGGTTGGAAAAGGAGAAGCCCAAGAAGCTTTGCGACCAGGCTCAAAAGGGCAGGAAGGCAAGAAAGATTCCCAAGAAGCAGTGAGCCTTCCTTGCGTTGAAATCTATGTAGTATTTTGTAAAGCTTTTCTATTAGCAGGTATTCCATTGTTCTTGTGTTCATTCTATTTAGATATACAGTATTTAAACTCTTGTTTAACGAGGTTGGCAATTTCAAATATTCAAGTGATATGATCTCTAATATTTTAGGGTATTTTCAAGAGTATCTAAACATCCGAACTTGGTACACTATCCCATAATAAAACCACCAGATGGCTGGAGCGATTCTGTCGTGAACATCGTAGATGCTTGTGCCTACCCCGAGGCTTCCCAACCGGTCCAGCAATTGGTACAAATATCCCGATTAATTGTTTCCATCATTATTTCTATTCCAAACATACAAACTCATCCCACGCTCAATGTCAACTTAGAGGACATACATAGCAGCAGCGCCGACTGCTAACAGCATTGGGATAGGAGCAGAGAAGTCTGCGGCGGCAGCTGTAACAACCCCTGATCCAGCTGTGGGAGTGCCAGTAGCTGCGGGGGTGGCAACGCCGGTTGGAGGAACAACAGGGGAGCCGTTATCAGAGCTGTCATCCCCAGAGTCACTGCCAGAATCGCTGCCGGAGTCGCTGCCGGAGTCACTGCCAGAGTCGCTACCATCGCCGGAGTTGCCACCACCGGAACCGCCATTGCCGCCTGGAACGGTACCGTTGCCGCCATTTCCGCCTTGAGGGGAGCCGCCAGCCTGAACTGGGACAACTTCTGAGGCTGTAGAGCCCTTACAGAGACCCTTGTAGTTGTTGAGGGATCTTGTAGAGTTGGCGGATGTGCTATACAGCGGTCAGTAAGGAAATCATTATCCAGGTGCTGCATCTGACTCACTTTTCGTTGATGACCATTGACATTCCACCCTGGCAGTGCTGTCCCTTACTGCAGAAGAGCCATAGAGGCTTCTTGTCCTTGATGGTGATGGTGTAGGTAGGAATCATACCCTTTGCCAAGCTGGCCTCGACAGGCATGTAACCAGAGTAGATGCCAGTGACGTTGGACTGGATGTTGCCAATGGGCATACAAGGGTTGTCAAAGTTGGACTGTGTGACGGTATGGTTGCCAGCCCAGAACTGGAACTGGACCATAGTTCCTGGCTCTGCTGTGATCTTCTCAGGCCAGAACTTGATGTCTGTTGAGTTTGTGGCGGAGTTTCTGCCAACTGCGACGACCTGAACATCGACGGCTGGAGAGAATGTTAGTCGTTTTCTTTTCTTGTGTGACAATGAAGGGAATCATACCTTGAGCGGCGGCGGCCAGGGCCACGATAGCAATTTGTGAGAAGTACATGTTGAAAGACTGGAGTATTGGGTATCTAGTTGAGGCAAGGGAAAGGACGCTCTGGATGAGATACTCGAAGAAATACTATCAAATACGGAAATGCGACTTGCGCTCTCAGGGACCAGCCTTGTCTAAGAAAGAGAAGATAATTAAGAAATGGAAAAGAAAAGAGAAAAAGAAGGACAAAGGGAAACAGGACCAGACTGTTGATTATGGAATGAGATGGGAGAGATGACAAGAAACAAAACAAAAAAGAGACAGGGCGGATTGGTTATATATACACTCTCTATCACGGCTTGACTTGTTGCGGCCACAGCCCCGATGACGAGTTTCGAAGCACATCTGAAGCACGCCTCTCTTGGGCCCCAGAGCTCCCAGACTCCCAGAGGCCCCAAGAAAGAATGGATGATGGAGGTTCCGTCTCGGCTCTTCGGTTGAGTTGCAGGGCAGGAGTAGCATGAGACGTTATCGACAAGGCCTTCACTTGGGGGAATGAAACAAAGACTGCAAGACCTTGCTTGGCTGGCTGACTTTGGTAAGGCTTGGGAACTACCCAGGCTATATGTCAGGTCAATTTCCATATCAATCTTAAAACTCTGGTGTTTTCAGTCAAATTGTAGAACGACACTTGCCATAACTCATTGAAGCCAATACTGAGGCTTGTCTCTTTGGAATAATCTCCAGACGCATAGATCCAAAGTGCCTTTATTTAGATATGCCATGTAAAGCCAGTCAGCGATCATGGCCGTTTGGCCTCCGTAAAGTTAAACTTCCAACCCATGGCGCTTAGTATGCGTGGTATTCAGAGATATTTCGGGTGACTATAGGGCCTCGGCTCCAGACCCAGCCGTGTCAGGGTCGAATAGACCAGGGGTATATCTGCGTCGGAAGTGCCTCATCCGTTGTCCTATGAGACGGATATAGTTTCGCGGCCATTATAGGCTCCCACGGGGTAGTCAGCGGTTTTGAAACGAATACCTCTTGGCCTTTACCAGCAAGAAACGAGAGCGTTGCAGTGGCAGTGGCAGTGGCAGGGCAGCGTGGCTGTTGTGGGTTTGGAACTGCGACGTTTCGTGTTGGTTGCAGATTCTAAACACGTTATGGGGGGGCAAGATCTTGGGGGTTTCTGAAACTCCATTTACCATGTTTGTCATATGCTGTGAACTTTCATCTTCCATCCTAACATTTACCCCACGATGTCAATAATTAAATTGTATTCAGGGTCTGCATTGGCCTTAGTTGATAGTTGCCGCCGCTCGATGTAATTTTGACATTTCTCTTTGCGTAGTCTCCTCAAAAACAGTCTTGGCTTAACGACGTCCCAGTAGGTATTAGACCAGAGAAGACCCCGTTGAACGGAGCAGCTTAAACCGTTGCCAGGCCCATAACCCAAATACTATTAGACAACAACAGGGCAACAAGACAGAGCATACTTTGAAATGACTGTAAGTATGCAAAGGCATAAATATCTTATTGCTCTCCACGCGGGAGAGGGCAAAGCCGGCGTACTGAGCACTCCTTTTTATGCTCTGATTAAGCTACAGTGGGCGTGCAAAAGTCCCGATAATGTCCTCTACTCTAGATCTTATATATAATTATATATATTATAATAAGCTCCTTCTTATTTATATACTCTTAAATAATCATTTCCTAAGATTATATATAAAGTCTTCTAACTATAGTATATTTTATATATCTATTCTATTGTATATCTCTAGATGGCTTGTTGTCGGAACTTTTGCGGAACTGTAAACTAACTAACCTAGAGCAAGGACGAAGAAACATATCCTCTACCATTGTGAATTCCGACATTATGTCCTATTTCCTCTATTATATTGAAGATGCACTTAACGATGCATGCTCTTCGTATCTCGTAATGTTTTCCTATTGATTCTCTTTGGTGAACCATAACATTGGTATGGTATTTCCAGCCAAGAACCACTTTATCGTGTCCCACCACGAAACAAACGTCTCCAGTGTATACAAGGCCAGGCCTTGACAAGAGTTTTATATATTTGCCTCGACCTTTGGCGATCTTCATATCGTATCGACAGTGGGAAAGATAGTTCAAGGATTGACTAAAACTGACCTCCGTACAAAATATTTTGGTCGGCATGGGACATGATGTTTGATGTCGTCGTGGCGTGGTAAACAGCCCAGAATCCCTCTTTGTTGGGAGATCGATGGGCCTGTTGGTGGTGGATTGCCTGGGCCAAGTGAGTGGCATATCGTCCACTCGTCATACTAGCTCGCAATGCTCTTCTGATTAATGTCTTTGCGTTAGCATGAATAAACACTATAGAGCGTTCGATGGTATTTTGTACCCATACTGTAGCCGATCAATGTCTAGGGAGCTTCCTCGACCATAGCACCGCTCCGCACTCTACACGTGATAGGCTATTTGCCATATTCGAGTAGAATTTATAAAAACCATAGGACATCCTCTTATTTCAAGAGCACCCTCTACTCAAAGGTCCAGTAGCAGCTGAGGCGAAACCTTCTCCAGGTCCTCGACCTCTAGAAACCCGCCGTCCTTCTCAACCGCAGCTCGCGCAATCGCCTCCCTCACAAACACATCAAAATACTTGCCCGCCGCAGCGTTGGCGTCTCTTGAGATCCGTGTGGCGTCCTTGGCGAAGAACTCGTGTAGAAGCCGCGTCAGGAGCTCTGGGGGAATCGTTTTGTCGGGCTCTTCGTCCTCGACGACTTGTACTTCGCGTGTCGAGAGTCCAGCGCGGTCGTTATCATCATCGGAGAGCTCGAATGGGTTGCTTGATTGTGGCTCGGGCTCAGGTGCTTTGGCGGCTTTCTTGGTTGTGGCTTTCGGTCGGCCACGGCCAGCACCTGTTGTTGGCTTCGTAGGCGGCATGTCGGTTGTGATTAAGAAGTGATTTAGTTTTGATGTAGCGAGAAAGGGTTAGGTGGGTGGTTCAAACAGCATTTGGGTAAACACGACGAGGTTGAACGCTTGATAGCATGCTTAGTCATCGCATTCACCGCAGTTTATTTTGTGCAACCACATCGTCAAGAGTGAAATTGAAAGACCGCGAGCAACAGACAATTCGACGCCTGCAAGTCACTGGCACAGATATCGAACTTCACAGGATCACGAGTAAACAGTATACAGTAAAGGGAAATTGCATTGGTGTATAAATTACAGCGGCCTAGAACGGAAGGCAAAGCAAGATTAGAAAAAGACGCCGTGCCTATGCCACTCTAACCCGTAAAGAGCTGCTGTTTCAGAGGACCACGTCGGGTATCTGTGACAACTTCTCTCGATCTGCACTTCGGTCTCGCCTTTTAGTTTCAACCAGCGGACACCATGTCAAGCCCGCAGATTAAGATTCTCCCCGAATTCATTTCCTCCACACACTCGTCTATACAGGGTATGTTATACAAAGCGCTTACTTGAAGGCCTTGCCGAAGAGGAGGACCTGGAGCTGATCGTAGATGGAAAGGACACCAGCACCGGCAACACCACGGAGAATGTTGGCACCAGCACCCTTGAAGAGAGACTTGACACCCTCCTTGGCGACGATCTGGCGAGCAGCATCCATGGTGTTCTTGTACTTGACGGCCTCACCAGAGGTCATCATCATGCGACGACGGATGGTGTCAAGAGGGTAAGAGGCGATACCGGCACCGGTGGTGACGACCCAACCAAGAGCGAAAGAGGCAAGGAAGTTGCCCTGGAGGTTTCCGGTGAGGACGACGGGCTTGATAGAGTCGTACATACCGAAGTAGAGACCACGGTAGACAACAATACCAGCGACGGAGGGCATGAAACCACGGTAGAGACCGGCAATACCGTCAGAGGCGAGGGTCTTCTTGTAAACATCGACGAGACCGTTGAACTGACGGTCACCACCGGACTTGGCGTTCTTGGCATCGTTGGCAAGACGGGTACGGGCGTAGTCCAGAGAGTAGACGAAGAGCAACGAAGTTGCACCAGCGGCACCACCGGAGGCCAGGTTACCGACCATCCACATGGCATAGCCATCCTTGTCCTTCTTGTAACCGAACAACTTCTTGAACTTGTCACGGAAAGCGAAGTTCAGAGCCTGGGTAGGGAAGTATCGGATGACGTTGGCGGTGTTTCCTCGCCAGAGGGACATGACACCCTCGTCAGCCATGGTGCGCTTGAAGCAGTCACCAATACCGGCGTACTTGCGGTCGAGACGACCGGTCTTAAGCATCTCATCCTGGTGTTGTTGTTAGTGACCGAACTAGATAGAGGTCCTGGCGTGAAACAAACCTGGTTCTGGATGAGGAGCTTGACACGCTCAATGGGAGCGGCGGCGGTCTTCGAGACGGCGGCGGAAACACCACCCACTATCAGGATTGTTAGTATTATAAACTTTGAGGTGTTTGTTGACCAATCTTGGCGAAACGGCATGGTGCTCATTTCTTCGGTGACTAAAGACGATCGCGATGTGGTTACATACTCAAGAAGTCGGCCACGAAGGGCTATGAGGTAAGTTAGCAATCGTATCTTGAGAAAAGTTTGACTGATCGGCTTCGTTGCAGCTCGTGTGAGATGCCAGCACACACAAAAAGACTCGAATTTCGAATCAAAACACCATCGCCGTCGAAGCAATTAAATCCAAAGCATCGAAATTTGATGATTTACCACGGTGGAGTTTGATAGCGGGTGATTGATTCGAGGAGATATTTTTGTAGTCGTGGCATATCACGATCGAGGGGATCTGAAGGACGATCCAAGATGAGATTGTGATAACTTACCGGCATGCCCAAGACCTTCTGAGGTTGCTCGACAGACATAGTAGCGGTTCTGAGGTCTTTCCCTTGAAAAAAAGAAGAAAGGATTGAGGGGAGATTGAGGATGAAGAAAGGAAGAGAGAGAGAATGAAGGGAGTCGAGAGAAAATAAATCTGCGCCGACGGGGGG